>JAEIFT010000402.1:0-242986 GCA_018904225.1 Lordiphosa mommai | reverse complement strand
TTCGGCCCCTTTGGCTAATTGTTATTAAATATTTGGCGCGAACGCACTCGCAGTGTTTGTTTTTATTTTGATTTTGCGTTTTCTTTCAGTTTGGAGGAAGTCGACGTTTACGTTTCAATTTTATTTCTCAGTCGCTGCTGATGCCACCAACAGCAGTGAAATTTTTTCCCAAGAATATTGCAGTAGCAGAGCGCAGCCCCGTGAACGTGTGAAGCAAGCAGCACAGCAACTTCGAAATAAATGAAGCGACGACGCTAGCGTAGGTTAAAAAACAGCAGAATGTTCTCTTCTCGCTTGCACTCAGGCGCTGAGGCGTGAGAGAGTGTCTGTCTCGCTTTCACTTGGGCATTTTTCCACTGTCCAGCTGAGTCAGTGTTGGCTAGTGGGTATGTGCTGGGGGTAGTGTTGAGTAGCGTGGCCATTAGAGATGAGCGATATATAAAAAGTGACTGGACGTGAATAAATATTTTTACTAAAACAATTTAATATTTTTGGCCTGAGAATATTAAAATTTAATTTTATATTTTTTGGTTCTTACATAATTTAGTTGGAGTTTCATATTGCGTCACATTTCGAAATTTAGTAAATTTGTTTACCTAACAAGCGAATAATATTTTTAATAACCCGTTTGTTCGTTATTAAAATTAAATTAATTTTTTTTTATTATTTAATTTACTCTTAGATGTATTCACTATAGCACTAATTAATAATTTCCAATCGTGCTAACAATTTACGCAATTAAACTTTCCGCCACACAGTAAAAAAGTATACTTTTAGGGGCATTAATGTTAATTCAAAAGTTGTACTGTTAATACATTAAAAATAAATACTAAAAATCAGAAGTATGCTCAAAAATCAATCTTTATTTAACTTAAAATTAAATGGACTTTGATAATATAATTAAAGGTAAAATCATGTAGAATAATTATGTGAAACCATGACCATCAAAGTACAAATTACACAAAAAAAGTTGAAAATACCAGATTTCTCTAATTTATTAGATTCTTCTCAAGGTGATAAACAATCAGACGGTCCATTCGCGAGTTATTGTAATATATATATAAGAAAAATTAGCACTAAACTGTTTTTGGACCATATCTTCAAATTTTGGGGGTCCCCGAGAGAAACCAAGTATGAGGAAGTGCTATACCCGACCTCCTATACAGCTATCGTACACTCGATCGGTAATTTTCCGGGTTTTTTTTTTCAACTTTATTGAAATTTGTGGCACTTTGTAATTGACGATGAGCGTATGAATTTCAGTTCCATGTTCCTCGAAATATCAAATAGTGCATCAAAACTAAGATAAACCCATGTGTTCTACAAATCGCTTTCGACCCCAAAAACGACCTTTTTCCCATACGATTTGGGTCGTTTTTGGGGTCGAAAGCGATTTGTAGAACATCATGGGAAAGTCTCCGATTGGTAATGGACCCAATAAATCTGTAGCCACGTGAATTCACGGACTGGTTGAAAATTCAACCCTGTCTATAGGGGCTGTATTCGTTTTATGAGACACAATGAGCAATCTTTAAATCTTTAAAATTTTTCTAACTCTTTGTCCATTGACGCCCACCACACTTTAGTCTCAGACGTCGTTTTATAGCAGTTACCCCCGGATTACCTTCATGTGCTTAATTAAAAGTCCTGGTATGCCGATTACGAAAACCATAGTAAAAATTGGAGAAAATTTATTTTTCTAGGTTAAAACCGTTAAAACCCGAAAAAAACGATACTTTTTATACACTTGAAAAGTGTATATTAATTTTGCCCAGAAGTTTGTAACGCATAGAAATATTCATTTCCGACCCCATAAACTATATATATTCTTGATCAGGACGACGAGCTGAGTTCAATTCCGTCTGTCCGTCCGTCCGTCTGTCTGTCCGTCTGTTTCTACGCGAACTAGTCCCTCAGTTTTAAAGCTATCGAGCTGAAATTTTGCACAGAGTATTCTTTTTACTGCACGCAACTAATATGTCGGAACTGGCCGGATCGGATGACTATATCATATAGCTGCCATAGGAACGATCGGACTAAGAACTAGTTCTAGTTAGAAAAACTTTTTTGTTTTCCATCGTAGCGTTACTAATCTTGGTATATGTTAGTTTTATATGATTTCACATAATTCTGGAAAAAAGTATCAAAATCGGATCACTATAGCATATAGCTGCCATAGAAACGGTCGGTCAAAAAACTAGTTCTAGTGAGAAAAACTTTTTTGTTTTCTATCATAGCGTCCCCAATCTTGGTATATATTAGTTTTATATGCTTTCACATAGTTTTAGAAAAATTTATCCAAATCGGATGACTATAGCATATAGCTGTCATAGGACCGATCGGTCGGAAAATGTATTTTACTAAGAAATTTTTTTTTATGGTATCAAATTTTTTTTATCAATGATTTAAAAATTTAAGTATCTGATATCTATATCCTCTATATATATTTTACCGGTTAAATCAGTTGGAGTAAAGTTTTTCAAGTGTATTAAAACTACGGCACAGTCGAAGTCAGCTTTGCCTTCTCGTTTATTTACACATATCTCAGAAGATATACACGTTACGCATTTTTTATAAAGTGATAAAGCAACGCGGGCGTTATGTCGTTCTAAAAACGGGATTTAGAGAGTGACATCTATGCCTGATTAATTTTTATTTTTAGGTCATTTTTAAACTCTTTTATTTTTCACTGTGTTTCCCAATTTTTTGGTTCGCTTATTAATTTTTCCCACTTATCTTTCTAGTTTTTTCCTTAATTTAAATATCTTGCTCTGCTTTGCCCAAACATCCAGTCACTGTTACTGTGAACTGTCTGTTGCTCAACACTTACGAGCACGATAACAGTTATCGATTATCTATCGTTATCATTCAAATAATGCGGCATAAATTCAAATTTGAAAAATGCTTTAATGCTTATCCGAAAGTTTATAATGAGCACAACTTATACTTTATGGCCATTAAAGGCTGATCGAAAACGTGTTTCATTTCACACGCGCCATAATAAACATGTAAAAAGTTCAAACAAAAGGCCAGGCAAACGGAATTGCAGGCAAAAGCTTGTGCAAAAAGGGTTTCTTGTTGTTGTGGTAATTTATGAGTGCAGCAAGTGAATGCATTGCCGGTGCCTAAAATGGTTTGTGGAGGGGAGGGGGAACATAATTGATTTATGTAGCACCAAAAATAGGCAGAGTTCACACTTAGATAGAAACATATCGTGGTAATAAATAAATTTTTCCTTCCCAAAAAAGGGGGCTGGGCTGAGGAAGCAACACGTTTTAGGTTACAGGTTTTGGGGGCTACCCAAAGTCGGAAGTCACGTTTAAACGTTTTCGCTAAAAGTTTCACACACTCGGATGATTGATGAGGGACACACATACACACACACACACACACACACTCACATATGTCTGGTCATTAAGCTTTCCTTGTGTTTATCTTTTAGTTACTTGAATGTTACATTTACGGTTTGCCCTGGCACTTAATTAAGAGAAAACCTAAATCAATAAAGTCCTTTCACAATTTGCTCTAAAAGTAAGAAAGTTGGTCAAGCCTGACTTAAAAATACCCTGTAAATACATATATTATGATAGCTTTTCCATACATTTGCCTTAACTCAATATACCCTTCGTATTATAAGTACAGGGTATAACAAGTAAAACGTTTTCCAGCAAGTCATTTGGCCAGTCATTTTGTTTGTCTTACAGTTTGCAGTCTTGTCTAAATATTTACTCAAAGATTTATGCGATTTGGCAATTTCATTTTATTGAATGTGACTATTTTTGATATCAATTGTCAATCATTTTCAACATTCTGCTTTTGAAACTATTTTCAGCATAAATCACATTTTCCATAATGCAATTAGTTTGTCTCTGCTAAGCAAACTAATTTGTCTACGTCAGAGAGCAGATGTCTTCCTTCATGGAGTTTGTCAAAGCTGAAAGACTCGCAGGAATTTGTTGGCTGCCAACAAGGATTTATTGGCTTGGCGTTCCACACACACACACACACACACAAATTGCCTAACAAGTGCCAGGATCTTCTTCTTAATTAATTTTGTTGTGCCCCAAAGTAACAGCAAAAAGTTGGGAATGTGGGAAATAAGTTGTAGACAGCAGGCGGCAACGCAGACAATACTTAAAATATGTGCACTTATTTTGTGGCATTAAAATTCTTAAGCAAATGAACTACACTCCATGCCACAGAGTCAACGAAAAATTTGTTTATCCTCTAATTTTCAGACAGTCTTGGGGGAACCAAACCGAACCAACGCGAACTAGAACTAGTTTTTGGACCAACCGTTTATATGACAGCTATATGCTATAGTCAACCGATTTTAATCAATTTTTTCTAGAATTGTGTAAAAGCACATAAAACTAACATATACCACGATTGGTGACCCTACGATGGAAAACAAAAAAGTTTTCCCACTAGAACTAGTTTTTGGACCAATCGTTCCTATGGCAGCTATATGATATAGTCATCCGATTTTGATAAATTTTTCCAGAATTGTGTGGAAGCATATAAAACTAATATATACCACGATTGGTGACGCTACAATGGAAAACAAAAAAGTTTTTCTCACTAGAACTAGTTTTTGGACCGATCGTTCCTATGGCAGCTATATGCTATAGTCATCCGATTTTGATCAATTTTTTCAGAATTATGTGAAAGCATATAAAACTAATATATACCACGATTGGTGACGCTACGATGGAAAACAAAAAAGTTTTTCCCACTAGAACTAGTTTTTGGACCGATCGTTCCTATGACAGCTATATGCTATAGTCATCGATCCGATTTTGATAAATTTTTTCACAATTTGTGTGGAAGCATATAAAACTAATATATACCACGATTGGTGACGCTACGATGGAAAACAAAAAAGTTTTTCCCACTAGAACTAGTTTTTGGACCAATCGTTCCTATGGCAGCTATATGCTATAGTCAACCGATTTTAATCAATTTTTTCAGAATTATGTGGAAGCACATAAAACTAATATAAACCAAGATTGGTGACGCTACGATGGAAAACAAAAAAGTTTTTCCCACTAGAACTAGTTTTTGGACCAATCGTTTATATGACAGCTATATGCTATAGTCGTCCGATTTTGATAAATTTTTTCAAAATTGTGTGGAAGCGTATAAAACTAATATATACCACGATTGGTGACTCTACGATGGAAAACAAAAAAGTTTTCTCACAAAAAACTAGTTTTGGACCGAACGTCCTATGGAAGCTATATGATATAGTCATCCGATCCGATTTCGACAAATTTGCAGCCTATGTTATTATTTTCGGACTTTGGTTTGGTCGAGATAGCTTCAAAACTGAGAGAGGTTATAGCATAGAAACAGACGGACCGACGAAAATGAACTCAGCTCGTCTTGCTGATCAACAATTATTATATTTTATGGGGTCGGAAATGCTATCTTCTATGAGTTACAAACATCGTGACAATTTAAATATACCCTCTGCAAGGGTATAAAAAGGGGTCATAGGGGTCCGCTGTGGTTCGGTTAATTTTATCGACCAGTTTGATAACATAATGCTCCTAACTTAGTACAGAAAGCATTGCATCGTTCTGGCGTTGTACAGTTTTTCTAGCTACAAAGGTCTTAAAGGACAGCAAGCTATCTAATTTTGTCCATCTCCTGAAATTCTCGTTTTCAGTTAGGGTCTGAATTTATCAAATGGAGGGAATTATATACCCCTTTGAGGCCTTCAAGAAGAATTTTTTCGACCGTATTTTGGACTCTATTGGAACTTTATCTTAAATTGCGGATTCCAGTCTATCCAAAACGTGAAAGATCATGAACATAGCTCTAGTTTTGGTGGAACTACCGAAGATTATAAGTTAGTTTTTTTTTTTGAGAGCGATTTAAAGGGGTGTTATACCTCATTGAGTTACTTAAAAAGTATTCTACGTCCTTTTTTAGGGCAATATTGGAACGTAGTCTTAAAGTACGCGGTTAATATCTCTCTATTTTTACTTATTCAAAAATGTTGGGAGTTTGAGACCAAATCTGGTGCAAAATCCGGCTTTAAATAGCAAAATTTTTGACGTATATTGGGAATATAAAAAATGATGGGAAGTCCATAACTTATCAAACTTGCCTCGTACAACATTTTCACATCTTATTTGCCTAGTTATTAATCTGTTACGCTTGAACTACTAATTTGACTTGGCTTAATACATCAACATCTCACAAAACCGTATCCCACATCCATTTCCATTTCCTGTTGTCCACTTTTTTAGCCACTTTCGAAAATTTCATTTAAAACCAATTATCAAATCATGTCGCTGCTGGCTGACAAACTCATTTATTTTCCTCGATGCATGCCCACAAGCATATACATACATACACATACATACACACACTTGCCTTGCTCCATCCCCATCCACAGTTCCAGCTCCTGCTCCATCATCCTCTACGGCCTCTCTCTAAGTGTAAGCAACCTAATTTTTTCATTTCACATGCAACAATCGCCGTCTGCAGGTCTGCCACAAATTTTTGTATTCCATCAGACTGTAACATCACCACAAATATCTCTTTGCCACGACCAAGACCGAGACCCAGTTTCCGATCCGCCCCGCTTACTATGGTCTAAAAAATCAAATTTTTGGTATAATTTTTAGGAATATGGTGAATTATATAAAAATATTGGATAAATTGAAATTTTCTGCCCGTTTTTGCCTCTTTTCGAAATAATTTGATAAAAAGATATTGAAGATTAAAATTCCAAAACCGGAACCAGTAGCAAAAAATAGAATATTTTAAAAAAAATGCATTTTCCGATTGTAATATATACAGGGTTGCCCATATTCGACGGACCCATGTTTTTTTAAAAAATCAAAGAAAAAAATAAAAATTTGGCGGTTGGCAATCTTAATCATTTAATTTGTTCCAAGTAGATTTGTTTACATCAATTTTGAATATGATATCTCTCAAATGGCCGCCTCTGGCGTTGATGGCGTATTGTGCCCTTTTTGCAGCATTTTCCATCGTTTTCGCCAACATTTCGGCCGGAATAGCGGCTATTTCTTCACGAATGTTGTCCTTGAGCTCTTCTACGGTCCTTGGCTTGTTAACGTAAACCTTTGACTTCAAATATCCCCACAAGAAGAAGTCAGGTTCCGTCAAAGGAGAAATAATTGTGAGTTCGAAATCACCACTTTTCGACATCAAAGCGGCCGGAAACAATTTCTTCAGAAAATCGATTGTTATGCGACTTGTGTGCGGTGGAGCGCCGTCTTGTTGAAACCAGAACTGCCTCATACGCTTTCGACGAATAATTGGCATCACAAAATTGGTCATCATGTCGCGATAACGCTCCTGGTTGATGGTAACAGCATGGCCATTTTCATTTTGGAAGAAAAAACGGCCCAATGACCGTTTTCGCACTAACGCCGCACCAAACTGTGACTTTTTCGTCATGAAGAGGCACTTCTTGAATCTCCTAGGATTTTCAGTGGCGTAAATACGGACAATTTTGCTTATTTATTTGATCGGTCCCTGGTGGGGAGGTAGGGAAAATTCAATGTGAAATAGGGCTTCATCGGACATGATAATTTTGTGGTTGGTGAGTTTTCACAATTGACTTGTTCTGTTGAATGTAAATTTCAACTATTTCAGAGCTCTCGCGTGGCGTGTATTGTTCCATGGTAAAAATCTGCTTGGACTGACGCTTCAAACGCGGTATGTCATTAAGCGATCTGACATCTCTGTCAAAAGTTATGGCGTTGCCAGATGGGTCCGTCGAATAGGGCAACCCTGTAGAACCAAAAACTGAACTAATTAAATGGTCCAACTTTGGAGACCAAACATCCAGAACCTAAGAGAGTGTAATTTGTAAGTTTAAAAACAAAAATAATTTTTTTTTTTTTAATTTTCAACCTTTTAAGTTTTTAAGAAAAAAAAATTTTTGAAAAATATAAATTCTATAGCATTCAAAATACTCAAATGATTGGAAAATTATCTTCAACTAGTTTATTCGAAATTTCATAACCTTTAAACTTAAAGCTTGACTCCATTTGAAGTTTTGAACTCGAGGTATGGCTTAAAATGTAAGGGTACCTTCCAAATAAATTTAAAAAAATTCTAAAAAAATTTTAGAATTTCATTTTTGAGTTGAACATTTTAAAATACCTAAAAAATAATGCTGTAATTGGCATTTCTGTCCACTTACATCGACTTTTGTACCATAGTGCAGCTGTCAAAGCTGTCGCCAAGGCCTGAAATTGTCATTATTCAAAGTCAATGGCTTTTCCAACTAATTTTTAAATGTGTGAAAATAAATTTGGGAAAACTGAAAGAAGGTCTGGTTGGGACTATCAATTAGTTAACTATCCCCTCCTCACTTCGAATCAGGCTCTTGCATACTCAATTGCAATTTAATTTTGCCTCTTTTCCATAATCTTTGTGCAGTTCGCGTGGCGCTTAAAATATACATCAACATAAATCATTTGCGGATCTTGCCAAGCGCCACAAAAATAAAAAAAATAAATAAAAAAGTACAAAAAATTACATGGCGACATATTAAATTTACAAGTTGATTTTGATTTATGCCCCATACTTATGAATATTTGTTGTTCGTCGGCGACGTTAACTTAATTTAACTGTCGTGGTTGTTGTTGTTGTTGTTGGAGTCGCTTGAGTTGTGACTGCAATTTGGGGCCTGTTGATGTCGCTCGCAATTAAACTCAAAAACGCTAGACCAACTTGATTTTGAATGGTTTTTTAAGTCAAAAGTCAGTATTTAATTATACGGGAATTGTTACAAAGTTTATATTTTATTTGATATATTTGTTCTTGTTTTTATTCACACTTTCACAGATGAAACCTAAGTAGTTAGTTTAAGTACGAATTTTTGGGAATAACGTGTGGTGCGCTGCAAAAAAAAAAACCCCGAATTTTTGCAAGCAATCAAACGCAAGCAATAAAGTAAAGCTAAGAGTGTTTAAAGACACACTAAAATATTTCAAGTGTCAATTGAAAAGCACACACATTTTTATGTACTTATGACGGTGGAAGAACATTTAAGTCGTCATTGATTAATTTTTTTAGCTTGAGAGGTAACCAGAATGTTTGTAACAGCATAGAAGTATTCATTTCCGACCCCATAAAGTATATATTTTTTGATCAGCATAACGAGCTGAGTTCAATTTTCTCGTCTGTCTGTCCGTCTGTCTATGTCTAGCTCCCTCAGTTTTAGAAGCTATCTTGATCAAACTTTGCAAAAAGTCTTTAAATACACATAGGCTCAAATTTGTCAGAATCGGCCAGATCGGATGACTATATCATATAGCTGCCATAGGAACGATCGGTCCAAAAACTAGTTCTGGTGAAAAAACTTTTTGTTTTCCATCGTAGCGTCACCAATCGTGGTATATTTAGTTTTATATGCTTGCACATAATTCCCGAAAAATTTATCAAAATCGGATGACTATATCATATAGCTGCCATAGAAATGGTCGGTCCAAAATAAGTTCTAGTGAGAAAAACTTTTTGTTTTCCATCGTAGCGTCACCAATCTTGGTATATATTAGTTTTATATGCTTTCACATAATTCGGGAAAAATTATCAAAATCGGATGACTAAAGCATATAGCTGCCATAGGAAACGTGGTCAAAAACTAGTTCTAGTTAGAAAAACTTTTTTGTTTTCCATCGTAGCGTCAACAATCTTGGTATATGTTAGTTTTATATGCTTCCACAGAATTCTGGAAAAATTTATCAAAATCGGATGACTATATTATATAGCTCCCATAGGAACGGTCGGTCAAAAAACTAGTTCTAGGAGAAAAACTTTTTTGTTTTCCATCGTAGCGTCACCAATCGTGGTATATATTAGTTTTATATGCTTCCACATAATTCCGGAAAAAATTAATCAAAATCGGATCACTATAGCATATAGCTGCCATAGGAACGATCGGTCAAAAATCTAGTTCTAGTGAGAAAAACTCTTTTGTTTTCCATCGTAGCTTCACCAATCGTGGTATATATTAGTTTTATATGTTTCACATAATTCTGGAAAAATTTATCAAAAATCGGATGACTGTAGCATATAGCTGCCATAGGAACGGTCGGTCAAAAAAACTAGTTCTAGTGGGAAAAACTTTTTTGTTTTCCATCGTAGCTTCCTTGAATATATTAGTTTTATATGCTTCACATAATTCTGGAAAAATTTATCAAAATCGGATGACTATAGCATATAGCTGCCATAGGAGTCGGTCAAAACTAGTTCTAGTGAGAAAAACTTTTTTGTTTTCCATCGTAGCGTCACCAATCGTGGTATATATTAGTTTTATATGCTTTCACATAATTCTGGAAAAATTTATCAAAATCGGATAACAATAGCATATAGCTGGAACTTTTTTGTTTTCCATCGTAGCGTCAAAACCAATCGTGGTATATATTAGTTTTTATATGCTTCCACTTATTCTGGAAAAATTTATCAAAATCGGATTTAAACTATAGCATATAGCTGCCATAGGGACGGACTGTAAAATAAATTATTAAAAAAAAAATAAAATATTTAAAAAAAAAATATAATTTTTAACCTATGGGGAGAATATAAATCTCAACCGTCTGTCTGTCTTAGCTTAGGAAATTGTCAATCACCGGTACGCCGATATGTCTAATTAAAATGTCAAAAGTGGTCATATTTTTAGCAGATTTAATAGTCACACTGCGACTTTTATATGAAGCAGCTGCGTACAACTTTTATGAATCCCACAACGGTATAAAAGTAATAGCTTTTGCTGTGATTGAAAGTTGGCAGTACCTCGCTCAATGCAGTGCCTCCCGCGAATTTGCAGCTCGTTATTTTTAGAAAAAAAGATAGTCCGTACTAATTAGCACGAAATAAGCATAAACATAAATGTTTGAACCTCTCTCTCTCTCTTCAAGTTCATTTCCAGCAAACTTTTGTGCATAAAAAATGTATTGACTCGTATTTATGGCCTTTCTCAAGTTTTGGGCCATTGACACTTGAGTTTGTGGGTAATCTGAAATCAGCATAAAGGAACTTGTGGGCTGACTCACTACTGGGTGGGGTGCCGCCTGTCAAAAAAAAAAAAAGTTACGGTTATGTAAGTTCCTCCTCCCCCTTCCCCAATCAAGAGCAATGTGACGCATAAGACTTCTTGGGCTCCAACATTCCAAGAGAAGGGGAGGACAACCGTAAATCTGGCCATAAAGTGACGGAATTAGTAAGTCAAATTATGACAATTAAACGCCCGCACATTAACATCATTCAGCTAAATTGAAATTCTTTCATCTAAATCTCCCTGGGAGCTGTCGCCCCATAATAGACTCATTAACGCAGCTGGGCAAAATTCTTGCAATCAAAACTGCATCGGGCTGCATCCCCACGTAATTGGCAACGAGGCGTGCAATGCCAGCCATAAATTATTGCTCCCCCCCTTCGACCATTCTTTGGTTTTGGAGATGTTGGAGTCTGTGCAAAATATTTTGTCGCATGCCAACGCAAAAAAATAATTTACAAGCGACAACATTTTCCACATGTTTTTCGGAAGCGCGTACACAAACACACACATGAATTTCTTTGGCAGGAATATCGCTTATTATCCCATAAGGGTTATGATTAAGGTTGAAATTAAAATTGTCATGGTTGTTCTCAATTCCTCTAACTTTTTTAAAGTAATTCCGCATCAATTCCGAAACGTTTTCATTTTTGTATTTCGTGGAGTAGTTTTTTTTGCTGATCACGCATGCTCGAGGAAATACAAAATAGCAACTTATTCCTAAAGGTGTACAGATTATTGTGTTAGTAAGATTTTTTGCCCATTTTTGCCCGTTTTCGAAATATTACATTTTTAGGCAAGTTCGTTGTGGAGAACTATCGATAGTCACCATATGCGGTTGGGTTCCGATTAATCATCGATCGTCTATGTTTTGTAGTGAAGTTCTGCATTTGTTTTTGCACACACACATGTTGGATGGGTAGTGCTTTCTTTGGCAGGAATAACGCTTATTATCCCATAAGGGTGATGATTAAGGTTAAAATTTGTTGTTCTCAATTCCACTTACTTTTCAAAAGTAATTCCGCAACAATTCCGACTGCCCATTTTTGGGTTCTGAATTTCAACTGAAATTGCCTTTGGGATTTGAGCCGCTTTCGCAGGTTCCTCCCTGCATTGCAGACTGTCTAGAGTTTGCGGAGCTAGAATTGAGAACCAGGCTGTGTGTCTTCATTTTTTAACTCGGCAAAAGGGAACAACGTTTATTTATTTATTAAGAAAATTTAGACAGAGTATTTGTATTTCGTGGTGTTGTACATTGGCTGATCGCGCATGCTCAAGCAAATGAAAATAGTAACTTATTCCTAAAGGTGTACAGATTATTGTGTTATTAACAGATTTTGCCCATTTTTGCCCGTTTTCGAAATATTTACAGTTTTTAGGCAAGTTTGCGTTTTGGCACATTTGACTAAAATATAATTGGATGTTGGCAAGGTCTGAAATTGTTTCACCCGGCCGTATATTAAAGGAATATAGTTTTATATGCTTCCATTCTGGAAAAATGTATCAAAATCGGCCCTATAACCGAAGTGCCATAAACGGTCTTCCAAAAACAGTTCTAGTGAGAAAAACTTTTTGTTTGTATCGGAGCGTAGCAATCGTGGGTATAAATCCCTCGTTTTTTTGTTCACATAAAACCTGGAAAATTTAGCAAAATCGGTCATGTCTTGACATATACGCGATTTTTATTCGGTCGGTCCGAAACTCGTTCGTTGTCCGACTTTTTTGTTTTCCTCCTCAGCGTCAACCAATCGTGGTAAATTTAAAAAGTTTTATATGCTTCCACATAATTCTGGAAAAATTTATCAAAATCGGATGACTATAGCATATAGCTGCCATATGAACGATCGGTCCAAAAACTAGTTCTAGTGAGAAAAACTTTTTTGTTTTCCATCGTAGCGTCACCAATCGTGGTATATATTAGTTTTATATGCTTCCACACAATTCCTGGAAAAATTTATCAAAATCGGATGACTATAGCATATAGCTGCCATATAAACGATCGGTCAAAAAACTAGTTCTAGTGAGAAAAACTTTTTGTTTTCCATCATCGAGCGTCACCAATCGTGGTATATATTAGTTTTATATGCTTCCACATAATTCTGGAAAAATTGATCAAAATCGGATGACTATAGCATATAGCTGCCATATAAACGGTCGGTCCAAAAACTAGTTCTAGTGAGAAAAACTTTTTTGTTTTCCTTCGTAGCGTCACCAATCTTGGTATATATCAGTTTTATATGCTTCCACATAATTCTGGAAAAATTGATCAAAATCGGGTGACTATAGCATATAGCTGCCATAGGAACGATCGGTCAAAAAACTAGTTCTAGTGAGAAAAACTTTTTGTTTTCCTTCGTAGCGTCACCAATCTTGGTATATATAAGTTTTATATGCTTCCACACAATTCTGAAAAAGTTGATCAAAATCGGTTGAATATAGCATATACATGCCATAGGAACGATCGGTCTAAAAACTAGGTTTAATGAGAAAAACTTGTTTGTTATCAATTGTAGCGCCTTTCAAAAACTGCAAGGGTATTTAAATAAAATTGAAAAAAATTTTATTTATTTTTAAAATTTCTTTTAAGAAAAAATTGCAAATTACTAGCTAAACTGTTTGATTAAATTGATATTAGTCCGGGTGTTTGGCCACACCCACATAAATCACACAATCTTAATTCGCTTAAGCGTCTTTTCATGTCAGCACCTAAGAGCTATCCCTCCACCAGCCGCCCCCAACACCTCAAGGCACTCCATCAAAAGGAAAGCATCTTCAAGAATCTTAACGCTCGCACATTTTGTGGGCGTTTTTAAGCGCACGGAAGTTACTTCAAAACTTACAGACAGACACCAGACAGACAGACAGGCAGGCAGGCAAAGAGATTGCCAACTCCTATTAATTAAAATAAAAATTAGTAGTTTCGTATTACGCTGACAGTGACGGAAGGGTCCTCTCTGGGCACAAAAATAAACCTGCAATTAGTGTGAAGAGGCAGTGAAATCTCTGTTGGGTAATTTGATAAATCCACAAAACTTGACCCACTTTAGTGGGGCAGGCCAGCCACTAATGAGGTCCATTTTCATAGTCATTTCAGTTTTTTTTTTTGCCTCCTTTAATGTGAAAATTTATCATTTCATTGAAAATGCAATTTCTACAGAGAGAGAGAGATAAATAGAAGTTTCCATCATCATCATAAAAATTCTTTTGGCATGGAAATTTTTTACTCCCAGAACTTTTCACCGCAACCTGTCAGAGTTGAGCTTTTCAAATGCGAGGGGAGGGGGGGCGGTTGGCAATCAAACGAGTTGCGACCACAACAGTAAAAGGAAAATAAAAAAAAAAATAGAAAAAAGTTGTGCTGTTCTTTTATGCATGTGTTGATGGAAAAAGTTATATTTCTCTTGACATTTAATTATTTCACAACTTTAGTTTAAATTTGGAATTTCAAATTTCGCGCCATTTCAGGGCTACCTCAAAGCAACGCGTTTTTGGTATTTCCATCCAAAGAGTGGCAACTCCATTGCTCAGTTGGCGGCTGCAGCTCGTTTGGCCAGTTTTCATTTTCTTTTTGTGGCGTTCGGTTCGTTGCGCGTTTGTGTCTTGGAAAATCTATGAAAAACGCATTTAACTAGCCAAAAAGTGTTTGCAAAATTAGTATAATAATATTAATTAACTTTTTATGACATAAAAATAAAGAAACTAATGGAATTTCATACAGAAAACAAGAGTTAAAGTTGATTAAAAAGTATACAATTCGCAATGCTTGTTCGCTGCAGTGTGTGTGAAAGAGATAACGCTACTTATTGATGTGCGTGTGTGTGTGTATGGGTGTCTGTGCAATTTGTTGATGTAGTTTGTTCTTGTAAAAAAAAAAAACAACAAAAAGCTAAATAAAATTGTTGTTGTTGCCGGCAAAACAAACGTGCAAACGTAAAATTGATTCATAAAGCAAAATTCACAACAACAAATCGCACTCCAAATTTACGGCATATACACAACAAAAGTGGAGTGAGAGAGAGAGTAGCGCGGGAGCCATCAAAATGTGTTGTTGTTTGTGTGCAGATAAAATGCCAAAGCAAAAGCTAAAAGGAAATTAGAAGCTTGCGGGTGGAAGGTCGGAAGGAAACAAAATGCCTGGCTAGGCGCATACTACGGTATCATAATCGGTAATTCTTAGTGCAATTTAAAATTTATCGCGAAACGGTTTCATATTCAAAACTGCAAAACACTCCAGCACCACCTTCTGCCTTTTTGTCCTAATCGCTAATTGGAATTTGATATATCAAAAATGAACAACAGCCCAGGAATTTGCATCTTTTTGGGAATTTGTTTGTTGCTGCTGCAACTTACGTCCATTACATGGGCAAGTCAAGGTAAGCTTATCATCAAGTACAGTCACCTGTTGGATTTTAGGGGAAACAAATAAATGAAATGGGATAAAAAAATGCAAAAAATGCAAAAATCTTATAGTTTTTAAAGCGTAGCGGCAATTGAGTCGTATGCTAAAATTTTTGTTTTATTGAAATTTAATCAATTATAATTTAAGCAGCTTAATATTTATCACATTTATTATCAGGCATTTAGTCTTGTGATTTCCACTATTCTATAATTTATTTTTACAACTTTTACTAAAATGATTTCCGAAATTTTTGCTTCTCGCCAAGGTTTCTACTCAGATTTATTGAATATTAAGTGCTTGTTGTCTTTTTGCTTTTATAACAATAAGTAATCGATCGTTATATGACATTATAATTCAGCTTCCTAAACTTGAAAACTATGTTAATCCTTTTTTTTTGGCTTATGGACAAAATCAATCCCTTTCCCCAATTGATGAAAATTTTGACTGAACTTGCAAAAAAATTCTTCCCTAAAATTTTTGTTCAAACTTTCATTATAAATAAATGTATTTTAGGATGCTGATTCCGAAAAACAGTAGTCAAAGTGGGCGCAAAGGTCATAGCCGGGTTTTCTAGGCTTATCGGCCCTCAATCCTATTCATATTTCAAGTATGCAGTTTCAAATTACATCGACAGAAAGTAATTTAGCTATTTATTTTATACTTCTAGTACCAAGCCCGAATTATTAGTAACGATATATATTTTCGGGTCAACTACCCATTAAAAAATTAAACAAATTTTTTTAATTTTGGCCATAGCTCGCCAATATTTTTCGAATTTTTTAAATTTCCAAAAATAAAAGAGACCAACTTGAACGGTTTTCCCATAATTCGGGCAAATCGAACTGCATCATTACTTTTTTGAGTTATCACGATTTTTTTTTATTTTCATGTTAATTTGCTTCAAACTTCGAATTTTTTAAAGAAATTTTTGACTTAAAAACCAAAAAAAATGAAAATATGATTAATTGATCTTTACAAAACATTTTTCGATTTTTTTGTTTTGCATTATTATTATAGCTTGGGCATTCCACATTCATCCCCTTCAAACCATTTTCAAAAATTCGAAATAGTTTAGGAGATATTGCCATTTTAGTGGAGCAAAGTTCATGCTTCAGGAAGCACTCAATACCAATTAAGAGGGTCTTTTACCTTTGAAAAATATTTTTTTTTCGATGTTTTTGTTTTGCATTATTATTACAGCTTGGGCATTCCACATTCATCCCCTTCAAACCATTTTCAAAAATTCGAAATAGTTTAGGAGATATAACCATTTTAGTGGAGCTAAGTTCTTGCTTGAGGAAGCACTCAATACCAATTAAGAGGGTCTTTTACCTTTGAAAAAAATTTTTTTTTTCGATGTTTTTGTTTTGCATTATTATTACAGCTTGGGCATTCCACATTCATCCCCTTCAAACCATTTTCAAAAATTCGAAATAGTTTAGGAGATATAACCATTTTAGTGGAGCAAAGTTCTTGCTTGAGGAAGCACTCAATACCAATTAAGAGGGTCTTTTACCTTTGAAAAATATTTTTTTCGATGTTTTTGTTTTGCATTATTATTATAGCTTGGGCATTCCACATTCATCTCCTTCAAACCATTTTCAAAAATTCGAAATAGTTTAGGAGATATAACCATTTTAGTGGAGCAAAGTTCTTGCTTGAGGAAGCACTCAATACCAATTAAGAGGGTCTTTTACCTTTGAAAAAAATTTTTTTTTCGATGTTTTTGTTTTGCATTATTATTACAGCTTGGGCATTCCCTAATTCATCCCCTTCAAACCATTTTCAAAAATTCGAAATAGTTTAGGAGATATTACCATTTTAGTGGACAAAGTTCTTGCTTCAGGAAGCACTCAATACCAATTAAGAGGGTCTTTTACCTTTGAAAAAATTTTTTTTTCGATGTTTTTGTTTTGCATTATTATTACAGCTTGGGCATTCCACATTCATCCCCTTCAAACCATTTTCAAAAATTCGAAATAGTTTAGGAGATATATCCATTTTAGTGGAGCAAAGTTCTTGCTTGAGGAAGCACTCAATACCAATTAAGAGGGTCTTTTACCTTTGAAAAATATTTTTTTCGATTTTTTTGTTTTGCATTATTATTACAGCTTGGGCATTCCACATTCATCTCCTTCAAACCATTTTCAAAAATTCGAAATAGTTTAGGAGATATTGCCATTTTAGTGGAATAATGTTCTTGCTAAAGTGAGTATATTATACGTTGCTTAAAACTTTAAGAGCGTTTTTTGAAACCACGATTTTCGACCTGGTAGCCATGATTGCGCCAGTTCTACTAAACCGATTTTGATCACCCGTGTTGCAATCGACTCCTCCAAAAAAAAACCACCAAGGCATCCCGGGCGAAAAAAAACAAAAATGTTTACGACCAAAAATTGACAAGCCGATTTTAGCGAATCCTGAGGCGAAATTTTATTCTGGTTTTACCCAAAAAAATTAACATTTCTTAAGGATGCAATTTTAAACACTTTCGACGGGAGAGCAGAATTTGCTTCGTCATAATAATAATGTTATTTCTTTTTTTGAATTTTTTTTTAAATATTGGATCGTACTTTAACTTTTTTCACCGTTTGCAGGTTCCTAAATTTTTCGGTTTTGCTCATTAGATATAAAAACCTTGTCAAACAAAAAAAGCATTCATGTAAGAAAAGATTTTGAATTTCACACTGACGATGACGCACGGGACCAACTTTATAGAGACCCAGATCACAAATATTCTCATTTTTCAGCATGATTCTTTTTTTATTTGAATTGTATTAAAAATCACTATTTGTAGTCAATATTCGATAAGCCTTCCACATGTACTTTTGACGCACAATAACAAATGTTTTTTTTCAATGTCGCACGGGACATCGAAAAAATGCTCTGATGCAAATCAAAAAATTTCGTTATTTTCCAATCGCATAGTCTCTTTTGCATTTTTATTTGACTCTTGTATCCTTGGAAAGATTTAAGAATGCAAAAGTCAATGCATAAAGAAAGACATAAAAGAACAATTATCAAAACAAAAAGTGCAGGGATATATCATACTGAGAATATGTTGAGCTATACTTTGCTCTGCTTTTGAATATCCGAAGTGGGTTATAAATAAATGTTAAATTAGTTTATATTAGTAAATTTGACTGTTTTCCTATGAAAATATCATAAAGCAAGGGGTTTTGAAAACTTTAAAATTTTTTTTTTTGGTGGAAATGCCCAAATGTCAATTTAACAAGAACCCTAAAAGTATGCTAAATAGTAAGAGTTGTTTTTTTTTTTTGGGCTGATCAGTGATCAAGTGGTTATTTTAAACATTTGGTACCCAAATATAGAGTTTATTTACGTGTATAAGTCGTTTTAGATAAGTTCACAGAGTTGTATATGATGCATTTAGCTTCTCGGCCAGCTCTCGTGATGAATAACGTCGGTTTTCATTATTGCCTTGATATGATTGTCATCGGCTTCCAAAGGCCGGCCAGTGCTTGATTCGTTCTTAACCTCAATTTCTCTGGCAAACCAAGGCTGACATTCTAGTTCACTTATTGCATTGGTACCCTATAAGTTTTTGAAATTAACAAAAATCCGAAAAAATATTGTGCGAGCTATGGCCATAAAACTGAGCCCCCTGTAAACTGACAAATTAGCTAACATTCGTTTTTGATAAAAGGTTTATGAGTCAAGTTTAGCACAATATCAAACAACTAACTAATATTAGCAACGATTTTATTAAAGCTTTCCAGGTACCGTCCATATGCCATACAAAGGTGACAATCTGTCTGGTCGACGTGCCAAAATTCATGTGCTTGCATATATATGTTTGTCAATATTGGAGGGGGGAACAAATATGGGGCTTGTCCAAAGTATCTGATAAGAAGGTTAGGGCCATATTTCACATGTTTACTTTAGTTTTTTTTTGCACGAGGCACAATTGACGCAAATTTTGTGTGGCCCATGTGGAACAGCTTTACCAATCATGCCCATATTTCGAGGGGGTAATTCATACTAATTGCTGGCGATAAGAGAAATCGGCAACAGGGACAAGGACGTGAAAGATAACTCGGCTGATTATGAACAACAACATTAAAAATTGAAACTTGTTCAAGAATTTTGTATACAAATACAGAATTTCTAGAAATGCAATTTGCAAGTAAACAAAATGGAGTTGTGCCAGGCCATAAAATGTGATTGAGCAGGTAAAGCAAATCAATTAGGCACAAAAAGGAACAGGAGATTAGCTAGCCAGAAAGAGCGAGAGAGAGAGAATACGAACAGCTGCCTTTTACATTAACTGATTGATTGGCCAAATTTTCAATTTCCTTTCAAGAAATAAAAAAAACGAAAAGCACAAAATCTCCACAAAATGCGCAAATAATGCAAATAAAATTAAATAACCTTTCACCCACCCTCAGCTTAACCAAAAAGTCACCCCTAAAAAGAATTTGAATATTTCTTGCCTTATCAGCTCTACCAAAAAAAAAAAAAAAATAAAAAACCACCCCAACAACATGTGAGACTATCACATGGAAACTGGGTCAGCTTCGGTGACCAGATTTCTAGACTTTATAAAAAAAAATGTTTTTAATTAAAGAAAAACCTCAAATGCCTGTCCAGGACATAATTAAAAGAATAATAAACCTTCAGTTCACGTGCGCAAAACTTTTATTTTCACTTCTGTTTCCCACATTGTTTCATGTTTCCTGGGCAAGTCCTGGCCGCATTACACAATATGAGTGACATGTTATTCTAATTTCGCACCCCTTTTTGAGGGTGCGCGTTTGTCATAATAAACATTTTCCATATGGTTGCCATCGCCTGCGGCGGAATGTTTTGTATTTGAGAAATTCACAGAATGAGGTCACTTCTTCTTCGGCTTTGTATGCAAACTAATTACATGCGCCCTTCTTTGAAAAAAGTCTTTCAATTATGTTCTTAAGAGAGGGCAACAGCTCAGGCGGCGTCACTTGTTTCTCAAAAGTGTTGACAACGCAACGGAAATTGTTTGTGTTGTGACCAGGACAGGAAGAATATGCATAATATGCATCCTGCCCAGGCACCCAGGCAAAAGGCAAAAGAGTCCGACTTACCCAAAACTGACAATGGCCTTTACGAAATGTCTCACTCAGCTGTCACTTATCGATGATGGGTTTTTAGTCTGAGGTGTGGAGCAGGAAGTGTATGTCTGTCTGTCTGTCTCTTAGGCAAAAAAGTCTTTGACTTGATTCAAGGCCAGAGTTAAGTGCATACAAAGGAAACTTTTGTCAGGTTAACAAGTCTAGAAATGATTACCAAGAACTTGCACATATCAACCATAAGTTTACCGCAGTTGGCACTCAAAATACTAAATGAAGTTGGAAATTTTGCAAGTCAACTTGTAGAAGTAGTATACAGATTCCATAACGCCCATTTTCATTAACCTAGGTCGAAATTTGTCGGATTTATAGGGTATATTGTTTTTTCGGAGTGATTCTTTATGGTATGTTCCACCCGCTTAGGGTCCGGATAATGTACTTTACGTCCAGATTTTAGAAAAAGTCGGCTTGTGGACATATAATACAGTATACAAGGAATGCATAACGCCCATTTTCATAAACCTAGGTCGATACTTATCCAAGTTATAAGCATATTCAGGTTTTATATTTGTATATTGGTCTTGAAAATGGTTTTCAGTATGGTACTCCCTCTTTAGTTCCTGAAAAGAAACTCTACGGCACGATTTTTGAAAAAGTCGGCTTAAAGAAGCATAATACTGTTTCAAAGGAATTCATAACTCCCCATTTTATAAACTTAGGTTGGAATTTGTCGGAGTTATAAGCCTATTTAGGTCTTATATTTGTATATTGGCGTTCAAAGTGGTACGAAAGTGTACTTAGCGACACGATTTTAAAAAAAGTCTGCTATAAGAAATATAATACAGGTTCCAAGGAATACATAGGTCTATATTTATCGGAGTTTAGGCATATTCAGGTTTTTTATTCGTGTTTTGGTCTTCAAAGTGGTTTTTTTGTATGGTACACCTGCTTAAGTTCCGGAAAATGCACTTTACGGCACGATTTTAGAAAAAATAGGCTTGAAGAAGCGCAAAACAGTTTCAAAGGAATCCATAACGCCCATTTCCATTAACCTAGATCGACATTTGTCGGAGTTATAGTGTGTTTTTTGGTATGGTAAACCCTCTAAAGGTACAAAAAAGGTACTTTAGGGCTCGTTTAAAAAAAGGTCGACTTAGTGAAATGTAATGCAGGTCCCAAGAAATCCATAAATTCAAATTTCATCAACCTAGTTTGAAATTGGTCAAAGTTATAAGAACTTGTATATTGGTCTTCTGAGTGTTTTTTTTTGGTATGGTAAACAACGTAAACTGTTCTTTACGGCCCGATTTTAAAGTATATTAAGGTTCCAGTATATTGGTCTTTAAAGGTACACAAAAAAATGCCGGGATATTTTTAAGCCGAAAAGCGGTTAATCCAGACGGAAGGATTGAAATTTAAGCCCATTTTGATTGTCGTAATTGATCCCGTTTGGGATTGTTTTTAATCCGATTCGGGCTAAAATGTAGAAGAAACGGGCAAGCTGAGAGCAACATGTAAATTCGCTCTCTTGACTTTACACTTTGTCGTCTGGAGCAAACGCTCTTGTCCCTTCATTGGGTGCCTAGTCTATACCAGCGCCTTGTCGAGTGCGCTGGGCGTTCTTCAGTCCCCCGAGGTCCCGAGTTCGATTCCCAGACAAGGCAAGTTAAAATAAGTTCTTATTAATTTATTTATATATGCTTCTTCAAATTAAAAGAAGTCAGGGTCTTCTACCTTTTGAAAATATTTTTTTCAATTTTTTGTTTGCCTTATTATTATAGCTTGGACATCCCCCCTTTCATCCCCTTTTAAACCATTTTCAAATTTTGATAATTTAGCAGATATATCCATTTAGTGGAGCAATATTCTTGCGTAGAAATTTCAACGTTGCTCAAAACTTTAACCGCGTTTTTCTCGAAACCACGTTTTTTTGACCTGGTAGACATAATTGGGCCGGTTTTACTACACCGATTTTGATCCCGCTCATGTTGCAATCGACACTTAGAATTAATGTAATTCTGGCCCATTACCTCAATTATGATGATACAAATTTTTTTACTATTTTTTTTACACTAAACTCCAAAGAAAAAAGTGAAAATCAAAATTTTTTTTTAGAGTTTGTAAATTTTTCAAAAAAATTTTTTTTTATAATTGAGATACAGACAGAATACATTAATTCTGATCATAACCTCATTTACCGTTTCAATTGCAGACCTGGTGTCCCGGAATCATGGCCACCACCTCTACACCTTTTTTGAGGCCTTAATTGGCAGGCCGACAACTTTTGGGCCTAGCCCTCGAAATCTCAACATTTTTTTATTTTATTTTTCTATTTAATTAATTAATAATAGAAATCAAAAAACCAAGTAAAAAAAAAGCTCTTATGGTTTTCTCTCCAAGAATTTTTTGTTAAAAACGCTCCTAAAACACTGTTCAAAGGTAGAAGACCCCCTTAATTGAATTCAAATATACAATTATTACAATTACAAGATTAATATATATGCAAATTAAAAAAAAAAAAATCTCTCTCAGGCGTTGTAAATTTTATGGGCGATCGGGCGACTATCCCGACTAGGGCCATTCAGGATCAACCCATTATTGAGCCCGTTTGGGTGTTGAGTTGAGCGAATGGCACAGTTTTTTTCTGTGTAGCTATTTCGTATGATAAACTCCGATTTTAATTTTAGAGTCACTAACAATGTGCAATAAACAGAGCTTTAACAGATAATGCTCTCGCTAAAGAAATTAACAAAATCAGCAGCACACCCAATCAGCGTTCAATAGAAGTAGGTCAGAGCCGCTGCGTCGTATTATATTCGCAAATCAAAACTGCTCACTTTGTTGCCTCGCTCTGACTAAAATACGTATCTATTTTACCGTTAGTTGGTCATGAAAATGATCACAATGAAGATTTTCATTTAGGATAGATAATTAAGTTTAAGATGGCTAGCGACAAAAAAATGTCCTGTTTTTGTTTTAAGGCACCATCTACACTTTACTCCCAGAGCAAAAATACCCTGTTATTCAGAATACTTAAGTTGCTGGAAGCCAAAAAACCGACGATTTTCTAAAAAAAAAAATTCTCTTTCGGTTTTAAAGAAGTGTTACAAAATAAAAAAAAACTAGGAGCCAATAAAAATATAAATAAAATAGGCTACATATGTACCTTAAAGAATATGTAAAGAAAATTTCTCTACGACCATCGTAAGTCCCAATATCATCACAAATCTTCACCTACATATTATATTTTTTTCTTCCCTCTTTATCAACTAATTTCCAGCATAAAGTAGGAATCGTTAATTTAAAAAAAAAAAATACAAAGTTTTCTGATTTACAATGCAATTCGTTAAAAGCTTTTTCAAGTAGTCCCCTCAGGCTAGTACTGACCTTTCGTTCTTAACCCAGCAGGATCACCCACGCCTTGGTCTCTAAAATGGAGTACCTATATGCAAATTGGCAGTAATCCCTTACACACGCCCCCAAAAAGTAATTGCAAAAAAAAAAAGAAGGAGAAATCAAATAAATTTCCAACAATTTCCTGTCTTGTTGTGGGGATCGCCCCTGGAGAGAAGCTCTCAAGCTACTCGGACCAGAATCTTGTCAGTTCTTTTTCTGTTTTTTTTTTTTTTTTTGGGTACAATGAACTTGGTGTGGTTGGGTGCTGTGTTGTTGTTGTGGTTTGTTGTGGGTTAAAGTGAATTATTCATGTTGTCATGTTGAATTGGCAGAAGGAACTGTGTTGGGGCCGAAATGCAGTTGGACTGCACACACACAGATGAAGATGAAAAAGGAGGAGATGGTAGATGAGGAGCTAATAAAAATTCCCAAAACATGACAAGGTTTGGCTTACTTTTTTTTGTATTTAAATTAAAATTAAACACAACTTTCTTTCAAAAGCTTTACAAAACTAGTTGAACTAGACCAGAAGCGGTTACTCTTGTAAACCTCACACCTCCTTGATTACCCACACAACCGGGCCTATAAAATGCCAGAAATTATCTGCCTCTCTAGAAGTCACTTTAATCACCTCTGAATGAAACGGAAGTCGTTGGCAAACAGTTTTTAACTGCGCAGACAATTTAACCAGATTTCAGTTTACTCGCTAGGCTGTCAAGATCGTTGTAGCCGCGCCTTGTCGGCAAGAACTCAATTTAACTCCAGCTTCATAATTATTTTGAAGTCAACGGAGCGATAAGCTCTGATGTTCCTTTTATGCCTTGTTGTTTGCCCCTGGGCCATATTAATTGAAAAAAAAAGAGGCAAATTAAGTTCGGTCTTACTCCCCTCCTTTTCCTTGGGCTTATCGGTCAACTGTGGCCTTAGCGTAGATCGATTGTTTGATTCCATATCAATTGCAGCTAATCTAAGCGGCTGCAATTGCCATAGAAAATAATGGGAACATGAAAAACGAGCAACGACTGCGGCGACGACAAACTATCGACTCCCCAACCCCAGACCCAGTCAAAGTAATTTGTTACAAAAAAAAAAAAAAAAAAAATAACCAGCCACTAGACCAAAAACAAAGACGACGATCCGTTTCGTTTTGTTCCGTTTCGATTCGATCTGATCCCAAGCGCCAAGACTCTTGACTCCAAGCTCTGTGAATGAGCAGCCCGCGTTGCCTATTATTTTATTATTATCTACAAACTGCACGTACTTTATACCACTTACGAGTCGTCCACGCCAGTCTACGGTAGTCGACAACGTTTCAGCTGAATGGAGGAGGTGGAGTACGTACAGTGGGATTGGGCCTAAAACTGTAATTTTAAAATACAGTCATACTGAAACATATAAGGCTTGCGGTTCTGTCACTTACCAAAACTTATGTCAAGGTAAAAGGACTCGAATAATACTTCTTCAGCAGAAATATATCTACTATCTTCAGAGAATAAATACTGTAGTAATGTCGTTCAATACTATTTTAATTTAAATTTTTAATTAGTTGGTGGTTTTGATGACTTGATAATATTAAACCGGTGCCACGGTTCGGTTCTATTACGGTCTTTTAATACTCTGTATTAGAGCTGGGCGCATGTCGTATTTTTCTTCGTGTCACAAATACGCACGACTCAACACGACGTGTTCGTGTTGCAAAATCAGATTTCGTGCGAGCACGTGTCTGTATTGGGACCTTTCAACACGAACACAGTACAAAACGACTTATCACGAAACAAAATACGACTTAGTCGGGATTTACACCATGAAGTAAACTTCATGAAGTTTTCTTAGTAGGCGTGGAATTTAGAGGAAATCTTTCAGACCTTTTAAACGAATAGTAAGGAATTACATTTAAATCTCTCGCCTACTAAGAAAACTTTATGAAGTTTGCTTCATCATGTAAATCCCGTCTAAGACGACACAATCCGACACTATTTGACTCAACAGAATGTAAAAATCCTAAGTCAATAAGTCAACCAGACAAAATATACTGTATAAATATCTACATTTTTCCTTTATCGGCTGTTGGTCACACTAATTTAAAGTCTTCTCGTTGAAACCAAATAAAACACTATATTAAAAAACAGCTGATTTACGCTATAGAGGATTTGAGCATTTTTGCACGAGCATTTTTCGACCACGCAATATCCATGAATCTTTCTCGAGAAGCCATTCATAGAACAATATATGTAGATTTGTTATCGATATAACATTAAATTTCGCTAATCTCAATTTTGCGCAATTTGTAAATTATTTTATTTAAATTAATAAAATTGTTTTTAAATGGATTGAAAGCACAAGTACGTGTCGTTAAGCCTCATGAATCTATTGGAGACGAATTTGGTCACACAAAGTTTCGCTCAGCAAAGCATACATAACATACATAAACTGCGGTACATAACTAATTCTGCACCCAATTTTTTTAGTGTACGAGTTCTCAGAGATTGGAGAGCAACAACTGGTGAATGCAGATAAAAAGAGAATCAAAAATTGGATAAATAAGAAACAAAACAACAACACTAGCAATGCAAAATTTACCGTAAAGATTTAATTTTCGTTTTATTTAAATTCGCTTTCTGTTTGTTAATTTAATTTCACATTCTGTGTTTGGTTAGCGGTAGGTGGCGCTACAATCGGCTTAAAAGCGGTTCAAAGGGTGTTTTAGGGCCATATCTCTGAAACTATTTAAGTTAAAATCTTGAAATTTATTGTGTAGGTGATTAATATGGAGCTAAGCATTTTTCTGGTTCAAAACCAGTTCCAAACCAGTTTGAACTGGTTCAAAAGTGGCTTAGAGTCCTATCTCAGACATTATTTAAGCTATGAACTTACAATTTGATGTTTGGGTTGATAATATGAAGTTATTTATTTTCCCCGAATAAAAACCGGTTCTGAACCAGTTCAAAAAGTGGTTCAAAAATGGTTTGGAGCCATATCTCAGTCATTATTTAAGCTAGAAACTTGAAATTTGTTGGAGTTAAACATTGACCGACATTCTTACTTGTTGCTAAATATAACTATCATCATTCTTCATTCTTTCCTTGAAAGTTGCAGATTGATTATTTCTCCATACTATTTACAGTTTGTTTTTTAAACCAGCCCGGTTTGTATTCCTGTTTATAACCATTTGTAACATGTAAAGATTTATTCCCGGTAGAATTGACATGCGAATATGGCACGACTCACGCTTGACCTTTTATAAAATCCCCTCAGAAAATAAATAAATGTCCAATGATTTCATAATTTTCACACTTAAGTGATATGTACGTAAGAGGAAGCCACAAAAAAAAGAGAAAAACCACAAATTTCTTAACACTATTTTGCGAAATTTTCAGATAGTAAATTTTTTTTATAAAAATTATTTGTTTTTATTTAAAGACCTTTTTGCCCCACTGTGTCACTGTATCAGTGGCAGCACGACAAGAATATAGCCCAAGCTTAAAGTCTCAAAACGATCTTTCATGGCCCAGCCACAGCGCACACAGAATGTATATATATGTATATGATCTTATCTCAAATGTTGTTTCGTCTGTCCAACGTTGTCTACATTCGCGTTCGCGCAACTTAAGTAGGTACTAAGTGCTGCATATTTCATAGACATGACCACAGCAAGTCGACTCCCCCCCCTCTACCTCTCCTCGAGTCAAGTTTGCATTCGAAATGATTGCAATGGCAAAAGTCGATTAGATGTGCAAGTTTATGACGCGTCGCGCCATCTGTCCAAGTGTGGAGTTTTCTGTGATTAATGGCAATTATCTGCCAAAATTGTTTCCACATATTCTATGGCACTTGATGCTGCTGCTGCTGATGCTGCTGGGTGGCGTCTTTAAATTGAGCTGTCAAAAGGGAAGAACTGCTGGGGGACAGCCCATAAAATCAGTTAAAATGCAAGCAATTAGAGATTGTAGAGAAGACACTTTTAAGCCACTCAAAAGACAGCCTCAGTCATGTGTGTGTGTGTGACTTACTGCCGGGTTCTAAATTTAGGTCTAGTTTGAAGTCTTGGTTTCTGTATCCACTTTACTCACGTTTATATTCGCCTGCTGGCAATGACACAAATTGCTATTGTCTGCTCAGCATTTACATTTTACTATAGAGAGATGAGACACAATCAGACAATGGATTGTGCCCGCCCTCCTTCTACCTGCAGCTAACTTAATGAATGTCGAGCATCAAATTATGCCAGTTGACAAGCAGCACAGTGAAGCAGCAGCAGCAGCAGCGCGGCATAATGATAATAGTTAAATTATGTGGGCGTTGGGATCGGTTTACAAATGGAAAACTTTCAAGTGGTGGGGAAACTTGTAAAAATGGAATGCCATTTGGGTTATTAGTCACAGCACAAATGGAGTATCTTTAACTAATTGAAAGATTTATGACATTATGGAGGTTTCCATTAACAAGAAATATTTTAAAGAAAATTGACAGCTTTCCTAGACATTGAAGATGCTTAAGACAATGTCATTCCATCTGTTATCAGCGAAGCGCTGACGACTTAATTACTATCGTGTAAGGACAGAGGTCGTCGACCTGCAATAGATTCATACGTAGAGGCACTTCACATGGGTAATACTCTCGTTTACATTAAATATAATAATGTAAATATATTAAATATAGTTTAAATATTTTTTTAGTAAATAAACGTTTAAAAAAAAAAAATAAAGAAAAAAGGGGATACTCTCGTTCCTTCTTGGAAACAAAGCGGTGAACTACTCATTAATGTTATTGTCTTCTTGGGAATGTTCCCTCAAAAGCTATGCTTTCCTTTAAAACCCTGACCATCTTGTCAAGAAAAAGTGAGCTAAGCTTAAAAGTTTCAAAAACGTAGATTGTACTCTTCATCAGAAATTACAATATTCTCGTATTACCGTCCTTTCAAGACTAATCGAACAGACTCTAAGTCGGGATTTACACCATGAAGCAAACTTCATGAAGTTTTCTTAGTAGGCGTGGAATTTAAAGGAAATCTTTCAGACCTTTTAAACGAATCCTAAAGAAATACATATAATCTCTCGCCTACTAAGAAAACTTCATGAAGTTTGCTTCATCATGTAAATCCCGTCTAACACTAATAAGGAAGCTTGACCAGATCCGTAGAACGGATCAGGAAAGTCACTGTCGTTTGTAAAGAGATTGGTACGCGTTCTTCTCGCTCAGATGATACCCTAACCAAAGCTGCAAACCGTTCCGGAACCGAACCCCTGAGAACCGGTTCGGTTTGGGTTTTTTGAATTGCCGAACCGAACCATGAACCGAACCGTCTACATTTTTAACCCTTTGAACCTGAACCCGAACCGAACCACTTACTCAAAAAAGAAGGTTCGGTTCACAATAATAATTATTTTAACAAACGAAAGAAATTCTTATTGAGATGATTGCAAAAAAGGGAAGATTATGAACAAATATCAAATATAAATTCTATTAATGATGTTATTAATTCTTCGGAAAATGCCCATGGGAACATATAATAACATCGGAAATGTTTTATAATTTTGAAAAGGTCTTAAAAACGAAGACTTAAAAATATTTTGCATACTTAATTGTACAAGCATTTTTAACACTATAGTTTGTTCTTTCTAATCTAAGAACTCGTAGATTAACAGCTCCAGAAAGATTAAATGCCTACACAGAAGAACTTTGAGATATCAGGAATTAAATCGATCCCAATCAATGAGAAATAAAGGTGGCCAATCCCGGATTTTCTCAAATCAAGTGCGAAAAGATTGACTTGACTAAGGATTTTTCAATTCCGAAATTATTGTCACGATCATGAGAATGGTCGAGAAATAAATTTCGAACTCGATCTTCGTTTCTATTCGTTGATTTATTTGATTATTTGATTTTTTTATTATTTGATTTTCAAGTAGGATCCATACTTCAAATGAGACTTTTCGGATAGAAATGGTATCGTTTGATACTATCAATTTTATTTTCTTTAAACCAATTGAAACGTATAAATAAATCGAACCGAGGTTCGAACCAAAACCTGGGGTTCTAAGTATTCAGAAACCGGTCCGCGAACCGAACCCAAAGATTATTCATGGGTTCGAATCTACGAACCGAACCTCTTCCAAAATTTTTGAGGTTTGCAGCCTTGACCCTAACACTTACTTTTACTAGGATAGCCGACATTTTGTTCTGTACAGGACTGCAAACAGGACAGGACAGGACAGTACAAAACTCAAACCAAAATTTACCAATGGTTATGGTTTAGAAATTAAAGGTTCAAGGTTTTTGTGTTAAGGTTTTGGTTCGAACCTTGGTTCGTCCAAAGTTTTTCCAAATTTGTAAAGAAGAGTAATAAAATTGTTCAAAATATAAAAAAAAGCTACACATTTTCTGAACTCGTTGTTTACTCGAACATACGAGTTCAATTAATTTCAATTATGTTTTTAAGTATTATTTCTTCGAACAATTTTTGGTCTATACTAATTCTCTTATCAATAAAATGACCGCTTAACTAAGACTTGTAACTTTTTTTGAACCGAACCGAAAGTTTTGGTTCGAAACAGGTTCAGGTTCAGCTATTTTTTCAAAAGAGTTTCGGTTCACAGTAAAAGAAAAGTCGGAATTCTGGGTTCGAACCGGTTCGGTTTCAGCTTCAGCTGCACACTGAAGAAATGTCAACTAAGTAGAGGGCGCTTTGAGCGAGCGACAAATCTTCTAATTACTTCAAGATCCTATGGGCTTTAAAGCAGGGTTTGCCATGAAGAGAGGAGAGATAGTACCTCAGGCTGGTTGAAATTACGAAATTAAAGAATAATTTCCCAAAGGAAAACACTCCCCAAAAATTCGGGAAAATGTTGAATTTAATTTGATTTCATTTTAATGGCATTCCATTTCTTTTCGTTTACAATTTAAATTCAAATTCATTTCCATTCCATTAATTTAGTTCCATTTTAGGTATCTTTCTGCCCAGCCCGGCTAAGCAGCTTTTACTTTTCAAAAATTGGGTTTTCCTTTTTTTTTTTCTGTGGCGACAGTTTATTTTTTTTTCCAGCATCCAGGATGTTCATAAAGTTCACACGCTGTGCCCGATAACAGGACGAAGTTAGGTAAACGTTACCTGGACGACTTCACGCAGCGTGTTAGGTGGCACTTGCTTTCGGTCCTGACAAGCGTGAAATTGCTAGAAGAGCAAGACGATGACGACGGACAAGAACAACAACAACAACATTAAGACGAATTGCTCGCACCCGCACTTGAACTTTTGCACAAAAGTGTTTGACATGACAACAGCACACACACACAGCTCAGAGAGGAGAAAGAGTTGAAACTTTGCCCACTTGATTTGGGGGGGGGACGAAGCCCCCATGGCGGCCAAAGGACGGAAGTCACGTAGCCTCGTAGAAGTGAAGGAATACTGGAGAGTAGAAAGATAGCATGTGCAGCTGCCAAAACGTGATTGATGGGCAGAGAAACCAAGAAATAAAAAAATACAAAAAAATTAGTAATGGAAACGACGCATTGTTATCGTATACAAACGAACTGCAAACTGCTGGGCAATGCTTAAATATAGGAACTAAAAAGAAAGTCTCAAAACTCAGGCACGAAAAAAGATCTTATAGAAGTTTTGTTTAACCTTTTCGACCTTGTAAATCTTAATAATATTCTAAAATTTTTCTAAACTCCCTGTCTCATAGCAGGCTTTGTCCTGATTAACCCAAGTTGGCCATGATTTAACAAAATTTCATTCTCAAGTTATAGTTAAGTGTCTCCATGCCTTATTTTTCATTAGCTGTTCGAGCTCTGAGCTGAACAGACCTTTCTTCTTATTATTTTATTTATTTTGCAAATAATTTTATCCAGATATACCTAGGACAAACTGCCTGTTTCTTAATTTTATTTTGTATATTTGTACATTCTTTGCAACATACAATATTTTCCTTCTTTTTTTTTATTATATAACTTTAACACGCACGAATCACGGATGCACCTGCACGAAAGTCCATTGGTTTCTCACGATCACGTCGTGACACACAGTCGGGGTCATCTCGAAAGCACTTTGCTCTGTATTTCATCAGTAAGATAGGTCTTAAGGGGTCTTTTACCTTTGAAAACCTTTTTTTTTTCGATTTTTTTGTTTTGCATTATTATTATAGCTTGGGCATTCACAATTCATCCCCTTTAAACCATTTTCAAAAATTCAAAATAGTTTCGGAGATATTGCCATTTTAGTGGAGCTAAGTTCATGCTTTAGGAAGCACTCAATACCAATTAAGAGGGTCTTTTACCTTTGAAAAATATTTTTTTTTTCGATGTTTTTGTTTTTGCATTATTATTGTAACTTGGGTATTCCACAATTCATCCCCTTCAAACCATTTTAAAAAAATCGAAATAGTTTAGGAGATATTGCCATTTTAGTGGAGCTAAGTTCATGCTTTAGGAAGCACTCAATACCAATTAAGAGGGTCTTTTACCTTTGAAAAATATATTTTTTTTTTGATGTTTTTGTTTTGCATTATTATTATTGCTTGGACATTCCCCTTTTATCCCCTTCAAACCATTTTCAAATATTCGAAATAGTTGAGCAGATATAGTGAAATAAAGTGACTATATTTTATGCGTAGCTCAAAACTTCAAGCGCCTTTTTCACGAATCCACGTTTTTCGACTTGGTAGTTATGATTGAGTCAGTTCTACTAAACCCATTTTGATCAGCCATGTTGCAATCGACGCAGTATTAATCAATCAAGGAAAAATCATTTTTTTTACTATTTTTTTTTACACTAAACTACAAAAAACTTTAAAATAAAAATATATATTTTAATGGCCGTCAATTATTAAAAAAATATTGAAAATAAAAAAAAATGATAAAGGTACGGGACAGAATTACATTAATTCTGATCATAAACTCATTTTCCGTTTTTAATTCCAATAACCTGGAGTCCCGAAATCATGGCTACCACCTTTTTTTTTTGAACTTTTTTAACTTGTTGAATAGCCCTCGAATTCTAACATTAAACTATTTTTTTTTTTTTTATTAATTTATGAATAACACTAAACAAAAAACCAAACTGACAAAGCTCTTATGGTTTTCTCTTCAGAATTTTTTTTAAAAAACGCTTAAAAACACTTTGCAAAGGTAGAAGTCCCACTTAAGGTGACTTGTGCTAGACGCCTTGGTTCCATTACATTCCGAGACTCCTTCAAAATTAGTGAAAATTTAAATACGATCAAAAGGTCATCGTCATCTTCGACTTGATACTTTAACTGCCTTTTCAGAAATTAAAGAAGTGTATTAAAACTTTGCCTACTAGTTTACATAGACATAAGCATGGCTTAATAATATAAGGTAGAGTGGGGTACTATGGTACCCCAAGGCTATTACAATAGCCACTACCATGGTATAATTATTTAAGGTCTATCAGTAGAGTATGTAGCGCAAAAGAGTGGTGTGTCTTGCGAGGTATAGGGGGAAGGATTACAGGCCAAAATTGGATAAATTCTATGAAAAATTCCGAAAAAAAAATCAAAATGTGGTTCTGATCCATCAAGCCTAAATTAACTATCATACTATTATACAGGGTGTCAAACCAGAACCCGAATACCGAAAAAACCGATTAAAACTTAGAACCGGAACCGTTATTATATATTTTTTTTAAAAACCTGTATTTGAAAACCTTTATATTTGGAACCGAAACGACCGAAAAGAACCGAAACATTGTACCGGTACAGTTTCGGCTCTGAATACTTAACCAATAAACACTGCAAATGCAAATACTAGTTGTGGGGATTTTTTTTTTATACCCTGGCAGAGGGTATATTAAATTGCCACGATGTTTGTAACGCATAGAAGGAAGCATCTCCGACCCCATAAACTATATATATTCTTGATCAGCATGACGAGCTGAGTCTATATAGCCATGTCCGTCTGTCCGTCTGTCCGTCCGTCTGTTTCTATGCTATCTCCTCCCTCAGTTTTGAAGCTATCTTGACCAAACTTTGCAAAAAGTCTTTAAATGCACATAGGCTGCACATTTGTCGGAATCGGCCGGATCGGATGACTATATCATATAGCTGCCATAGGAACGATCGGTCCATAAACTAGTTCTAGTGAGAAAAACTTTTTTGTTTTCTATTGAATCGTCACCAAACTTGGTATATATTAGTTTTATACCCCTTCACACAATTCTGGAAAAATTTATCAAAATCGGATGACTATAGCTATAGCTGCCATATAAACGGTCGGTAAAAAAACTAGTTCTAGTGAGAAAAACTTTTTTGTTTTCCATCGTAGCGTCACTAATCTTGGTATATATTAGTTTTATATACTTCCACACAATTCTGGAAAAATTTATCAAAATCGGATGACTATAGCATATAGCTGCCATATAAACGGTCGGTCAAAAACTAGTTCTAGTGAGAAAAACTTTTTTGTTTTCCATCGTAGTGTCACCAATCTTGGTATATATTAGTTTTATATGCTTCCCAATTCTGGAAAAATTTATCAAAACCGATGACTATAAATAGCTGCCATATAAACGGTCGGTCTAAAAAACTAGTTCTAGTGAGGAAAACTTTTTGTTTTCCATCGAAGTAAATCTTGGTATATTTAGTTTTATCGCCTTCACCAATTTGGAAAAATTTATCAAAATCGGATGACTATAGCTATAGCGCCATAGAAAGTTGGTTCAAATCTTTCTTTCAATGATTTAAAATCTTTAAAACTTTAATCAATAGTAATTGAGAACGCTGAAAGAGTACCTTTTTTTGTATATTAAAATTGTCACGATGTTTGTAACGCATAGAAGGAGCATCTCCGACCCCATAAACTATATATATTCTTGATCAGCATGACGAGCTGAGTCTATATAGCATGTCCGTCTGTCCGTCGTCGTCTCTGTTTCTATGCTATCTCCTCCCATGTTTTGAAGCTATCTTGACCAAACTTTGCAAAAAGTCTTAAATACACATAGGCTGCACATTTGTCGGAATCGGCCGGATCGGATGACTATATCATATAGCTGCCATAGGAACGATCGGTCCATAAACTAGTTCTAGTGAGAAAAACTTTTTTGTTTTCTATTGAATCGTCACCAAACTTGGTATATATTAGTTTTATACCCCTTCACACAATTCTGGAAAAATTTATCAAAATCGGATGACTATAGCATATAGCTGCCATATAAACGGTCAGTAAAAAAACTAGTTCTAGTGAGAAAAACTTTTTGTTTTCTATCGTAGCGTCACCAATCTTGGTTTAATTAGTTTTATATGCTTTTACACAATTCCAAAAAAAATTTATTAAAATCGGATGACTATAGCATATAGCTACCATATAAAACGGTCAGCAAAAAACTAGTTCTAGTAAGAAAAATTTTTTGTTTTCCATCGAAGCGTTACCAATCTTGGTATATATTAGTTTTATACCCCTTCACACAATTATGGAAAAATTTATCAAAATCGGATGACTATAGCATATAGCTGCCATATAAACGGTCTGTCAAAAAACTCGTTCTAGTGAGAAAAACTTTTTTGTTTTCCATCGAAGCGTCACCAATCTTGGTATATTTAGTTTTATACCCCTTCACACAATTCTGGAAAAATAAATCGGATGACTATAGATATAGCGCCATATAAACGGTCAGTAAAAAACTAGTTCTAGTGAGAAAACTTTTTTGTTTTCTATCGTAGAGTCACAATCTTGGTTTATATTAGTTTTATATCTTTTACACAATTCCAAAAAAATTTATTAAAATCGGATGACTATAGCTATAGTGCCATATACGGTCGGTCAAAAAACTAGTTGTAGTGCGAAAAACTTTTTTGTTATCAATGGTAGCGACTTTCAAAAATTTGCAAGTGGGATAGTTAAACAATCGGTCGTAGCCGTATGTTAGCCTTCTATTTTTTTTGGCATTTACAAAGGATACGATGACCAATAATTTGACCGAAAAGGCTTAACCTAACAGCAGGGATACATTGTGATCGGTAAAGTTGTCTCCATTTAGTATATTTGACTTTTCATCAGATATTAAAAATTCTTCTTGCACTTCCAGTTACTCATGTGAGATTATTATCTTAATAGCTCCATCCGTTATGTCATATCTTCGGTTTTAAAGGATTTTTACCGGTACGTACCGGTATACCGAAATAAAAACTAAGGTACCAATACAGAACCGAATACCGAAATAAACTAGAACCTAAACAGAACCTTTTTTTCCAACCGAAACGTATGTTTCGGTACGTACCAGAACCGGAACCGAAATACGATTCGGTTTGATTCCCTGCTATTATATTTGGTAGTTTCTAGGGTATGTAGAAATTAGCTTGCTTTAGTAGCTGTGTGAGTGAGTTTGTGTTTGTTGGTGTCCCTTCAATCAATTAGGTATTCAAACAATGTAGCTTGCTCGTAGAAACATATAAATGTGTTTGTCTCTTTTTTTGAAAGGTTAATTGGCGAAGTTGTAACGCATAGAAATATCATTCCACATAAACTATATAATCGAAGGGAAGCGAGTTCATTTCCGTCGTCCGTCCGTCCGTGTCCGTCGTCCGTCCGTCGTCGGTCGCCGTCTTCTGTTCTACGCGAAGCGGTCTCTCAGTTTTAAAGCTATCGAGCGAAATTTTGCACTAGTCTTTCTTTTATGTCGGAACCGGATCGGATGACTATACATAAGTATAAAGCGGTCAAAATAGTTTAGGAGAAAACTTTTGTTTTCCACGTAGCGTCACGGTATTTGTATCCACAAATTCTGGAAAAATTTATCAAAACGGATGACTATCATATACGCATAGGAAGGCGGTGAACTAGAGAAAACTTGTTTTCCACGTAGCGTCACTAACTGATATGTTAGTTTTTATATGCTTCCACATAATTCTGGAAAAATTTACAAAACGGATGACTATACATAGCGTCATATAAAGGGTCGGTCGAAAATATCAGTGAGATTTTGTTTTCCATCGTAGTTTCACCAATCATGGTTGTATTAGTTTATTCCGCGTAATTCTGGAAAAATTATCAAAACGGAGACGTAAGCTGCCATATAAACGGTCGGTAAAAACTAGTTCTAGTGGAAAACTTTTTTGTTTTCTATCGTACGTAATCTTATATATTTAGTTTTATATCTGAAAATTTAAAATGGAGTGTAGCTATCGCAGTCATAAATTATATAGTATCAAATCAATGATTTAAAATTTTTAAATATTTCATATAGCTATTCCGGTCAAATCAGTTTAAAATGCTCTGTTTACTTCTCTTTTTTATATACCTACACGGACTGTCAATCAAAATCATTTATAAAGATCAAATCTCATGACGACATTAAATGAATTTCAATCAACAAACACAAGTTCAGGGACAGGCACAGAGACCAAAAACCCAACCCATTCCATTTGAATCCAATTCAATCCAATTCATTTGTTTACACGCACAAATATTTTGTGTCATTTGGTTTTGGCTTTTGAGTCTTGTGTAAATATTATGCTTAACACCCAAAAGGAATTCTCAGACTCAGGTGATTTAGTTTAGAACAAATATTTGCTTCAGTTATATCATATAATTAAATGGGTAAACTTTTTTAATAACTTTAACTAAAACAATTTCTTTGGTGAAAGGGCAAAATGAAAAGCCACTTTTCATTGTGTGGTTCAATAAACTGCTATTTACTTTATTGATTGCCTTATCAACTCAACTTCGATCCGAACTGCGGCTGCAGTTGGCGTTGCGCTCAATTTTCATTTATCAGCTGTGGCAAACACACACACGCACAACTTGAGACGGCGACGCAGACATTCGACGATCTATAGATAAGTTTTTGGGGGTCAATTTGTGTAAGACGAAGTTGGAGCTGTGTAGAGCTGTGCGTGCCGTCATAAATAAAATAAATGAACAACACAAATTTATGACTGCTACATACACACATTTATATGTATGTATGTATGTACATCGGATATTCCAACCACATCCACACACTTATCCAATGAGCTACGCTTTCCATTTATGAAAGTTTCTACGCTGCTGCCTTGGCCTGGTCAAATTGCTTGGGTTAGAGTTCAGCAGTTCCCTATTAAAACCCCCCCCTGCCATTTGAACAGTTGGTTTATTTATGATGTTATTGCAATCACTCCAAGATTTGGATTTTCTTGTTTGCACTTTGCCATTCTAATTAAGATTTTAGTTTGTTTTTCTTTAAGACTTTACACAAACAACTTTTGAAGTTTTTGAAGTATCTTTGCTGCATTTTATCTACAAGTATTTGCAGTTTGTGTTTATTTTATGGAAAACACTTTAACTTTTGTTATTTAACTGCAAAATTAAATTCATTTTTAGGCCTGCAGCTGACTTTAACCCTGAGACTTGATGCCTACCTTAACTTGGTTAAAAGTTTTAAATTCTTCTGCAAAAAACTTTGCATAAAATTTGTTTTAAGCAATTTTCAATAATATTAAAAATTGATTATGTGACGATGTTAACTTTTAAAGAGAGGGGAGAGCAACAATTGGTGAATGCAGATAAAAAGAGAATCAAAAATAAGTTAAACAAGCAACAAAACAACAAATCTAACAATGCAAACTTTAACGTTAAGATTAAAATTTCGATTTCTTATATTTTTATACTTCAAATTACGTTTAAAGAACTTTTGGAAATTTTTTTTGTAGGTTTTTACTTTTCAAAATTATCAGAAACATTTTTATACCCATGCAGAGAATATTTTAAAATTGTCACGATGTTTGTAACGCATACAGGGAAGCATCTTTGACCCCATAAACTATATATATTCTTGATCAGCAGGACGAGCTGAGTCGATATAGCCATGTCCGTCTGTCCGTCTGTTTCTATGGTATCTCCTCACTCAGTTTTAAAGCTATCTTGACCAAACTTTGAAAAAAGACTTTAAATACACATAGGCTGCACATTTGTCGGAATTGGCCGTTTCTGATAACTATATCATATAGCTGCCATAGAAACGATATTTTCAAAGTTCTAGTGAGAAAAACTTTTTTGTTTTCCAACGTAGCGTCACCAATCGTGGTATATATTAGTTTTATATGCTTTCACATATTTCTAGAAAAATTTATTAAAATCTGATGACTATATTATATAGCTGCCATAGGAACGATCGGTCCAAAAACTAGTTCTAGTAAAAAAACTTTTTTGTTTTTCATCAAAGCGTCCCCAATCTTGGTATATATTAGTTTTATATGCTTCCACATAATTCTGGAAAAATTTATCAAAATCGGATCACTATAGCATATAGCTACCATAGGAACGATCGGTCCAAAAACTAGTTCTAGTGAGAAAAACTTTTTTGTTTTCCATCGTAGCGTCACCAATCGTGGTATATATTAGTTTTATATGCTTCCACATAATTCTGGAAAAAATTTATCAAAATCGGATGACTATATCATATAGCTGCCATAGGAACGATCGGTCAAAAAACTAGTTCTTGTGAGAAAAACTTTTTTGTTTTCCATCGTAGCGTCTCCAATCGTAGTATATATGTTTTATATGCTTCCACATTATTCCAAAATTTTTTATAGAAATCGGATGACTATAGCATATAGCTGTCATAGGAACGATCGGTTCAAAAACTAGTTCTAGTAAGAAAAACTTTTTTATTATCAATGGTAGCGTCTTTCAATACTGCAAGGGTATTTAAAACATCGGCGTAGCCTATTATTTTTGCCCTTTATTTTTGAAATTTGAACCCTGAGGGGCACAATAATTCTTACATATTTTTGCAGTTTTTGTCGTCACACTAACCCCCTAGTACATTACCATAATCTACTCACTCATATCAGAACTAGTTTAAGCGGGGGGTTTTTATAATCCTTTCATTCTTATTTTTTGTTTCTTCTTGAAAGGGTCAGTAAAATACCTGGTATGCATTTCAGGGTTAATGTACAAAAACTCTTTGGTGCCTTAGCATGTTGTTGTTGTTGGGCTTTAATGTCACAATGGTTACTGGACACTTGCCCAGGCATTGATTTACCTGTCTACCAAAAAAAAAAACCCCAACCTGCGCCTGCAACATATTTGCATATGAGTTGCCAAAACATTACATTCCAGCAGCAGCAGCGGCGGCAACGGCTTTTTGGTCTCTATCTAATGCGGTCAGTGCGATGTGTGTGTGATGTGTGGGCTGAGTCCACAGACTCTCAATAGCGTGTGGGCGCCAATAAAACCAAACCCCAAGCGACAACTGCACAAAAATTAAATGCGAAAATTGCCGCCTGGGTTATAAAATATTTTCCCCACTCAGTGAGCAGCAGCAGCAGCAGCCGCCGCTTGAACTTAACCCGGGCAGACAAACAAGCAGAGCCTCAATCTCAAAGTTACACATATCGCACATCCCAGAATCGAGAGCTTGCCTGCCTCCATCATCAACCATGTTGAGGGCGTAGCAGACACATAATTCATACATTCGAAACGTTTATCGATTTTTCTCAGCTGTTAGCCCAGTCCACCCTCTTAACGCACAATATTTTTCCGATTTTCGCAACAGACGCTCGCCATACAGAAAAATTGTTTCCCTCATCTAACGCGCTGGCTTTCAACAGCATCACTTTATTATATATACTTACACTTACATATATAAATGTACATTGTACATACATAGTCATTGTCGTTTGTTTGACTCTGCGGTTTGATGTTTTGACGGGGAGGAAGAGCCATAAAATTCTGGAAAAAAAAAGGAGGAAGTCAAATGGCAAATGCGCCTGATGATGATTCATATGACAGAACTATGAGGAGAGTAGGCTCCTCTTATCTTTCCATTATTTATATGCCACCTGATTTTAGTTTGCACTTACCAAAAAAAAAAAGAATATGTTTTCCCTTTTATTTTATACCCATTTTGCCCTTCCCATAAATTAGATGGGGGGCTCCTCGACGTCAAAGTCAGATGATTTACGCTACTTTGATGACATTTTTCATTTTTATAATTTGTTACCAAGTAGAGCGCACAAATTTTGTGTGTGTGTCTGTTTGTCTTATCATTCAGCCTAGCCCCTTTTCCTGTGGGTGTTCCTGAAAAAACAAAATGAAAAAAAAAAAAAAATTTTTTTTTTTGTAAAAACTTTTATGGCCATAAAATTAAGTTTTGTAGGTGCTTATTTTATTTTATTTTTTTTGGGAGGTGTGAAGGCATTAAGTGTAAATTATGATATGCTGGTAAAAAAGTTTTATACTTAGTTTTTAATGTGTTTTTGTTTTTTCTAATCTTTTTACAGGTGAGTTAACCATACATCAAATGGACAAGTTGAAATTGATGGAAATTAAGTGAGTTGATTCATTCCACTGAAAAATAAATTTAGAAATAAACCAATGGCTCATAAAGCATGATATTTTTGTTTATGATAACCATGTGCTAATTATAGTTTTCTGTTTAAGTGGTAATAACACGCTTAATCAGCAGAACTACCTTATTCACTGCTGATAAAATTTGTCGTTTTTTTTTAATCAGTTCCTAGAGGAGACCAGTTTACAGCAGTCGCACATTTTGGCAAAGATTTTTCTGTATTCGAACTATAATAAATCTATTATTGTAGATATAAAATTTGATTGAACAGAGGGCACCAATTTGGTTTAGTTTTGGTCAAAGCGATAATATGAGATCAAAAATAACTTTGGGGCATTAAATTCCGCCCCGCATTTTCCGACCTTGGCGGTAGATTTTCCCCAATATTGAGAATTATTTTCCGTTATAACGTGGGACCCACTTCCTGCCTCCATTTTCCGACACGGGGGTAAATTTTCCCAAGTGCTATGCCTTTTTCTTTTAGATAGGATAAAAAATAAAGTTTGGTCCCAATTTTTGGATTTTTCAAAAATTTGTATATCGCAATATTTTCGAATACTTGGCTTTTAAAGCGAGAAACAAGTGAATCAGTGAATCTATTTTCCAAAAAAAAATTTAAGGTAATTTTCCATGTGAGAGAATTTCACTTAATCGGAAAAACATGCGACTAAAGAATTTGCTTTTTCTTTTTTTTTACAATAAAATGGAATTTGGGGGAATTTTTTTTATGAGCTGATATAACTATCTCTGACATTTACTTTTTCATGATAATTTCATTCAAATGTTGACCGCGACGACGCCGTAATTGTCAATTCAGAGCTCCAATTTTAGATCACACTTCCCAGCATTGCGACGGGTATCTAGCGAATTACACGATTAATGTTGGCTTCCAAGTCTTAAATCGTAGCTGGCTTATCGATGAAGACTTTTGGCAGTGATGTGATTTCACATGATCTAGGCGGCCACCGAAATGATTTCCCAATAAAGCCATTGTTGAAACCAAATGTTGCCGACATCAAGGGTTTAAATTTCAGGCAACAAAAAGTCATTTATCACGGTGTGGTGGTCTATTTTGTCGCGTATCATCCAATAACGTTCACTGAGACTCTAATTTGTCAATGGTTTTGCGAAAAGTGGTCTCGAAAAGTCACAGAACAGCTGAATAGTTTGGAGACGTTGTTGCAGTGTGAATCTTTTTATAATGATTTGTCAAATAATCCTTAACTAAAATAAGAGGATAAGATCACGCGTGATATCTAAAAAAAATATTTTTTCAATGAATCATAATAAATCACCCATTACAATTTTACAGATATCAAGCTCTACTTTCACATTGATATGTATAGGTCCAATATCTATAATCTGTGAAATTTTCCGAAAGATCGGATAATATATGGCCGAGATATCATAATTTCAAACCGTTCAGAAATTAAGACTGGTTCGGTGCAATGGTTCCTGGAGGTTTTATACCACCGATTCGATTTATAACAAACCAAACTACGGTTTCGATTCGATACTCTCTATTTTCGAGCACTGATAAGAAATTTCAGACTTTTAGCTTTTGCGTTCTTGAGAACATTTTTTTTATATTTTCATTTTTGTCCGTCTGTCTGTCTGATTTCTATATTGTCTCCCTCAGTTTTGAAGCTATCTGACTTAATATTTTGTCGGAACCGGCCGGATCGGATGACTATATCATAAAGCTGCCATAGGAACGATCGGTCCATAAAACTAGTTCTAGTGAGAAAACCTTTTTGTTTTCCATCGTAGCGACACTAATCGTGGTATATATTAGTTTTATATGCTTCCACACAATTCTGGAAAAATTGATCAAAATCGGATGACTATAGCATATAGCTGCCATAGAAACGTTCGGTCCAAAAATAAGTCTTAGTGAAGAAAAACTATTTTGTTTTCCATCGTAGCATCACCAATCGTTGGTATATATTAGTTTTATATGCTTCCACATAATTCTGGAAAAATTTATCAAAATTGGATGACTATAGCATATAGCTGCCATAGGAACGGTCGGTCAAAAAACTAGTTCTAGTGAGAAAAACTTTTTTGTTTTCCATCGTAGCGTCCCCAATCTTGGTATATTTAGTTTTATATCTTTCACACAATTCTGAAAAAATTTATCAAATCGGATGACTATAGCATATAGCTCCATATAAAACGATCGGTCCAAAAAATAAGTTCTAGTGTGAAAAACTTTTTGTTTTCCATCGTAGCGTCACCAATTTTGGTATATATTAGTTTTATATGCTTTCACACAATTCTGAAAAATTTATCCAAATCGGATGACTATATCATATAGCTGCCATAGGAACGAGCAGGCCAAAAAACTAGTTCTAGTGAGAAAAACTTTTTTGTTTTCAATGGTACGACTAATTTTTGGGTTTGCTTCTATTTTTTTATATTTTTATTTTTTATAATTTATATTTTTTTTATTTTTAATATTTTTTATATTTTTTTATATATTTTTATATTTTTAATTTTTATATTTAATAAAAATTTTTTTAATTTTTTATTTTTTAAATTTTTTAATATTTTTATATATTTTTATATTTTTTATATTTTTTTATATTTAAAATTTTCGAGAAAATTTTCGAAAAATGAAATAATTATCGTAATTCTTCTATCAATTCCCCAATAAAGGAGTTGTGTAAAAATTGAATCGGTTAAGACGTTTTTGAGATCTAGTGATCACCGACTTTGAAAGCACAGTTGTTTGAGTAAAATGTATTTAAAGTTTACGAACTCGTTGTTTAAAACTTGTTTTCTTCAACTTACATAGTGTCGTCTATTTCAGGGCCATAAGATGATACCCTCTGCAGCATCATCAGTTTCTTATAGGTCGAGTTGATGTTGCGAGACATTCTCCTAGCGAATGATTTGGCGAACCTTTTTGGTTCACATTGCCGACCCCTTTTATAAAGATTTAGACCAGAGTTCGTCCCCCATTCAGCCTGGTGTATGAACACATTCGGCAATTCACACAGACAAGATAGTAAACAAATGCTTAAAACCAATCAGTCGCTGGCTAGCGTTCAATGAAGTAGGTTAGAGCCGCTTTCCGTCGCATTATATTCGCACATCAAAACACTCTCACTTTTTTTGCCTTGCTCTTCTTGACAAACGCTGATTTAGACAGAGTATTCGGTTTGCCTTTGATATTGTAAACAAAATTGTAGGTGTGACCAACTACAAATTCCGTTTACATTCCCTTTGCTACACACACACACACACACTCACATCCAAACAGATGTCCCACAAGCGCAGCTGTTTGTAATTTTCCCTTATTTTAGTCCTTGGGGGAACCTTAAAATCTGGCCAAGTAAAATTTATGACCATAAGCCATCTTAACAGCAATTCTAAATAACAAACCTGGATTCAATTTATAACAAAATGTCAGAGTGTTGATAAGTGATAGTTTAACAGAATTAAGTAAATTAAAGCGGAAGTTCCTACAGCTGCGCGCAGCAACAGGAAGACTAAAAATAGGAGAAAATTGAAAAATTGAACAAAACTTGTGACTTATGTGTAGGTTAAGTGCTGCTGACAGATTTTGACATATTATGCAAGCAATAATTTTCAAACATTTGATTAACAAATGTTGTTGTTGTAGCAGCAGCTGCTGTGGCTAGCCAACTTTTCCCAAACCGACAAATTAATTTCGTATTATGTGTGTGCCCGGTGCAACCATTCCAAACTTCACTTCATTTGGCTCCGGTTACAAGCGATGAGGTTCTTTGGCTATTCCAATTGAAATTAATGTTTTATGGTTTCAGGGCGACCACACACACACACACACACACACACTGAGAGACAACAGCTGGACACAAACTTCTCATTTCTAATGCCAATTTTTGCTGTGACAAAGAAAATGAGCAGGTTCCTTGTATTTCTTTTCAAATTTCCTGTTTGTGCTCCATAAAATCCATTGAAGCATTTAATATTGGCAACTTGTCTGGGCAGGCAGACCCAACCCCCACCCACCAGTGAAATTGGTTGGGTGAGTCAGTGAAATAGCTTTAAAAAAAAATTGAACAAAAGTTGAATAAACTTTTCTGTTTGGCTGGAGATGAATGCAATCAAATTTCATTGAATTATTTTGAATGCATTCATCATCAGAGAGCAAGTCAAGTGTTTGCTCTAATTCCGTTTCATACTTTTTTAGATAATTATGCAATTAAAAATGTTGGCAGTTTGCAGTTTACAGTTTGTTTTTCCATCATATCAGTTTAGTTAAGTGGGCCTGGCCCGCATTACGCAACTTGTGCCACTGGCTGCTGCACCTGGAGTTGTTGCATTTCCATCCCACGCATGTCGCACCGACTGGCGCCTGCCCACGTTGATTTTGTTAATTGAATTTTTGTTAAAAAATAATAAATAGATGACGAGATGTAACCAAACAAGTTTTTTTTTTTCAAATTTTTATGTCAATATTGCAGTCGCATTTTTGAAAAGTGTTAATTGCTCTTGATGTCGATTTATGTATGTTTATGAGTGCAGGCAGCATTATTTATCTGTGTATAATGAGTACAAACAACAACAACAACAACTGCAGCAGCAGCGTCAGCAGCAAGTGCATACTTTGCGGCGCATTAACATGAGGGTAAACACTCTAAAAAGCTTAGTTCGAAATGCACATTTCAATTTGCATAAATAGTTGCCAGCCCCGTTGGGCGATAATATATGGGGAAAATAAATTATGGAATTTGTACATCTAAAACATATATATATGCGGGATTATGTTTGAGCAAGATCTGGCCTGGAGATTTATGCATTTTAGGCTTTATTTATTAAATTTGAAACGATTTATTAGCTAAATTATAGTTGCTAAACATTTCATAAGGCCACACGTCCTGCTGGAGGCTTTTGAATATGTGGAAATATCAGCACGTATTACTGGAATAGATTGTGAAATTATAAAGAGGATTCAGAATAGATCCAAAATCGTTTGCGAAGTATGCCACTGCAACGTCATATTCTAGCAAATGGTTAACACCTACTGCACTTGATCATGTATACAACATTTAATAGAGTATCAATCTCTCACTATTGCGGAATTGCAGTAAAAAGTCCAAGAATCAAAGAACAAGAATTGAAAGAGATAAACTCCGGTGCATATTTATAGCCGCATCAAATTTTTTCAGTGTACGAGTACTCATAGAGAGGGGAGAGCAACAATTGGCAAATTCAGATAAAAAGAGAATCAAAAATAAGATAAACAAGAAAAAAAAAAAAAAAAAAAAAACAAAAAAACTTAAAATGCAACATATAATTTTATATGTTTATTGGGTCTTCTACCTCCCAGCAAGCAAAGTAAGGAGCGCTCATAATTATGTGTATGAAAAGAGCCGAGCTTAAGAGCGTTTTTGGAGTAAACACATAAATTGGAGCGTTTTCGGAGCACATTCAGTTCTTTCTAAGCATGGGCTCATAAAAACCTCTTATGTCTGAGCATATTCGGAATTAATGTTAGTAATAAGTGAGTAAAAATGGCGCTGAAAATAACAGAATGCAGATTCAAGCGATAAGCAAGACGATTCAATTTTTCACAAATTTTTTCAGTTAGTGCAATATTTTTTTCATTTTGTTAGCTTTTAAGTCAAATAAAAATATATTATTAAAAAATTTTAAATTAATTTCGTTTTAGTCTGTTATTTATTGCACTTTTTGCAAATAAGTTTGCACTCCAGTAAGCGTCTAAAAAGAACCTTTCAGGAGGCGATTCAAGTGCCTAAAAAAGCAACTTTTATGAGAATTTTCTGAGGGTTTTTAATGCTTCATTGGGAGGGTGAAAGCACTTATATCTGAGTCAGAAAAGAGTCAGATTGGACTCAGAAATCATCCACATTAAGTGCGACCGTTTTCATAGAAAAAAACGCTCTTCCCGGACTCTTTTTTAGACACATTATGACGGTGAATGCTCATAAAAAAGTGTCTGAAAAGAGTCAGAAAACGATCATATTGCTTGCTGGGCTATGACATTTTTTTTCCATTTTTATTTATACACTTGAAGAGTGTATATTAATTTTGCCCAGAAGCTTGTAACGCATAGAAATATTCATTTCCGACCCCACAAACTATATATATTCTTGATCAGGACGACGAGCTGAGTTCGATTCCGTCTGTCTGTCCGTCTGTCTGTTTCTACGCGAACTAGTCCCTCAGTTGTAAAGCTATCGAGCTGAAATTTTGCACAGAGTCTTCTTTTTACTGCACTCATATAGCTGCTATAGGAACGATCGGTCTAAGAACTAGTTTTAGTTAGAAAACTTTTTTGTTTTCCATCGTAGCGTCATTAATCTTAGTATATGTTAGTTTTAAATGCTTTCACTTAATACAGGAAAAATTTATCAAAATCGGATGACTATATTATATAGCTTCCATTGAAACGGTAGGTCCAAAAACTAGTTCTAGTAAGAAAAACTTTTTTGTTTTCTATCGTAGCGTCCCCAATTTTGGTGTATATTAGTTTTATATGCTTTCACATAATTTACAAAAAAATTGATCAAAATCGGATGACTATAGCATATTGCTGCCATAGGACCGATCGGTCGGAAAATGTGTTTTACTAAGAAAAGTTTTTATACCCTTGCAGAGGGTATATTAAAATTGTCACGATGTTTGTAACGCATAGAAGGAAGCATCTCCGACCCCATAAACTATATATATTCTTGATCAGCATGGCGAGCTGAGTCTATATAGCCATGTCCGTCTGTCCGTCCGTCTGTTTCTATGCTATCTCCTCCCTCAGTTTTAAAGCTATCTTGACCAAACTTTGCAAAAAGTCTTTAAATACACATAGGCTGCACATTTGTCGGAATCGGCCGGATCGGATGACTATATCATATAGCTGCCATAGGAACGGTCAGTAAAAAAAACTAGTTCTAGTGAGAAAAACTTTTTGTTTTCTATTGAATCGTCACCAAACTTGGTATATATTAGTTTTATACCCCTTCACACAATTCTGGAAAAATTTATCAAAATCGGATGACTATAGCATATAGCCGCCATATAAACGGTCGGTCTAAAAACTAGTTGTAGTGAGAAAAACTTTTTGTTATCAATGGTAGCGCCTTTCAAAAACTGCAAGGGTATTTAAAACATCGGCATAGCCGATGTTAGCCTTCTCTATTTTTTTATGGTATAAAATTTTTATTATCAAGGATTTAAAAATTTTAAATATCTGATATCTATATCCTATATATATTTTACCGGTTAAATCAGTTGAAGTAAAGTTTTTCAAGTGTATTAAAACTTCGGCACAGTCGAAGTTAGCTTTGCCTTCTCGTTTTTATTTAATTAATAAATAACACAAAACAAAAAACCAAATTGAAAAAGTTCTTATGGCCCTCTCTCCAGAATTTGTTTAAAAAACTCTCAAAAAACCATGTGCCTAGTTAGAAGACCCCCTTAATGCTACAACAAGTATTTTTTGTAGTTTAGTGTAGTAGCTGTTTTCCGAGCGTTGAAAACGAGCAAGTTGGTTTGAAAAAAAGTGGTTTTTAGTTTGGCAAAGGAAACAAAATTTTTATACCAACCTCCCCCACAACGCACTTTTCTCCTCTTTCCTTGGTTATTAAATTGTTATTAGCTTGTTATATTTATTGTTTAATATTTGTGTATACATAAATAAGGCAAACTATCTTCAAGTTTTAGTCAAATCATCCACCTGAACATCCATATAGGCAGAGATTTCGCCACGGATAACTCCATCGGTCTCAAATTTGATGAGAAACATGTAATTGCCAATGGGAAAAGGGACTTTGGAGAACATTTTGTTATTCAAAACAAAGTCTTTCAGTATCAGATCATGCTAAATTCGTAAAGATATAAAGTTATTGTAGACATATTCAATAATTTATATTATGAACTTACATTAATGGGACAAGTGTGATTCATATTGAGAAATGGTAACATGGCCTTGTGAAAGTAATAAAAAATAGTCAGTGGATTCGGATGTCGCATATGGTGGCAAAAATCGACCGATACGTTGAACAAAAATGGATGATAACCGCTGAGCTTCTTCCAAACGCTGTAGTTAACGATGACTTTATTGATGGGTAGTTTTAAGAGTTTAATATGAACATTAGCAGCGATAATGCCGCGTCCCAACACTTTTAGACGACATATGGTAAATTCGGCAAAAGATTTATTCAAGCTTTCACATTTTATATTCGTGAAACGCGTGTCGCCAAAACATTTTGGTAATAGAAATAATATAAACACAATTTGCCACATAATGTGGATGTTTCGGGCCAAGAAGCCTTTTGCTAAATGAAATAAAAATGGAAAATTATTTTTAAATGTTATTATAATTTGTGGCCTTTTTTTAAGTACTTAAATAATTTATTCATGAAATATTAATGAATTTTACTCTTCGGCGTGAAGTTTAACTGGGCATGTCATACATTCATACTTAGAACTTTTTCTAATCAGTAAGGTAAATCTACCAATTTTATTTTTAACAAAAATTTTCATAGTTGCCAGTGGCAAGATCTCTGCATACATTGCCTTCTTAATTTCGACTTGTTAATCGTGAATATTATTTGCTTTAACAATTGATCATATTTTATATTTTATTATATCATTTCATAATTCATAAACTTACACATCTTCTTCTAAAAAAACCATACCTAAAAATCTCACTGCTTACTCATGCGTTTGTAATGTTTCTTAAAAGAACTAATAATAATAATTGAAGAAGAAATGTTTATTCAAATGTGGCTACAAAGTCTTTGCCCCTGCTGGCCACTTCACACCACACAAATAACACACGAGCAGGGCGGGCGGAAACTTCCTGTAGGTATATACATACATACATACATAACTCCATATGCTTTCGATAAATCATAAATTTATTTTCTTCAGCGCTCTTTGACACTGCGATTTATCCAAGCAATAGGGAGGGGAGGCAGGGTGCGGCTCTTGAAAGAAGAAAGCGAACATCAAACGCATATCGAAGTTGTGCAGCCGCATCCGACTGTGAAATATACATAGATCAATTTCAAAAAAAGTTTAACAACTGGCCATTAAGGTCTGGCAGAAATATTCTTCTGTTTCCTTCTTTTTATTTTTCATACGTTGAATTAGCCCATAAAATATGGAAAGTGCAATGAAATCCATATTTTTACAGCCGGAGATTATGGTTTGTCAAAGCGCAACGATGCATTAAGCTGTTGGAACCCCGCCGGGAAATGCGCGACAACAGAAACAAAACAAAATTTTTTGTGTATATATTTAGACAAACCAACCCCCTCTTAAATAAAAATTTATGCTTGGGCCAAGGGCAATCTGGGTTCAGGTGGGGGTGGTTCGTATACGCAGTCAAAGGTTGAGCAGGGTTAAAGCACCTTCCATAGCACAGCAGAGAAGGAAAAATCTCATTAAGATCCATAACAAACTCAATAAAATCAATAGAATTAAGGGTAAGGGTACGTACGTGCCCAACCTCATTTTTTTTTTGGGTTCACTTTTGTTTGGACCCTGCATACGTTTATGTTTAAGGGAGGTCAGGGATTTTAAAAGGTTTATCATATGGAGGGTGCAAAGAGGATATACGAATGGGTGTAGAAAACATCAAAATAAAACTTACTTACGAAAAGGCCAAGAAAATACAGTTGAGGTATAAGGAGCATATAATTGACTTAATCAAAAGCCTTAAATTAGAGGTCGGCAATTTAGGCAGAGAATTTGCCACTGGCAACTTAGAATATCTCTATATATATAAAAGAGTTTGTCTGACTGATGACTGACTAACTGCTGACTGACTGACTGACTGACTGACTGTTGGCAATCAACGCAGAGCCTGAACGGTAAGAGATAGAAAGCTGAAATTTTCACAGAAGTTTCCTTATGAGTTGAAAGTGAGCACTAAGGCGGGGTTTTGGAAAATTCCACCCCTAAGGGGTGGAAAACCCGAAAGCTACTATGGGGAAAATTTTGGTTTTCATCCGATTGACTTGAAATTCGGTTTGTAAGTAAAGTAAGCGAATTAATTGGACACCTGTTTCCCAGATTTTGGAAAATTCGCCCACAAGGAAAATGGCCGGAAAATTTTTCATGAAAGAAACTATTTTTCATCCGACTGACTGCAAACTCGGTTTGTGAGGATGTTAAGCAGAATAATTAGACTTGAGATTTTCCGATGATGGAAAATCCGCCCGAAAAGTCGGGAAATTCCCGGAAAATTCAAAGGGAAAAAACTATTTTTCATCCGATTGGCTTCAAACTCGGTTTGTAAGGATAGTATGCTAAGTAATTGGATATGAGATTTTCAAATGTTGGAAAATCCGCCCACAAAGAAAATACCCGGAAAATTCTATATGAAAAACTATTTTTGATCCGATTGACTTAAACTCGGTTTGTAAGGTAGTATGCAAAATAATTAGACTTGAGATTTTCCGTGTGGAAAATCCGCGAAAAGTCGGGAAATTCCGGAAAATTCCAAGGGAAAAAACTATTTTTCTCCGATTGGCTTCAAACTCGGTTCGTAAGGATACTATGCTAGTAATTGGACATGAGATTTTCAAATGTTGGAAAATCCACAAAGAAATACCCGGAAAATTCTATATGGAAAACACTATTTTTCATCCGATTGACTTTAAACTTGGTTGACTTAGACATGAGATTTTCCAATGTTGGAAAATCCACCCGAAAAGTCGGGGAAATTCCCGGAAAATTTCATAAGGTAAAACCTATTTTTAGTCCGATTGGCTCAAAATCGGTTTGGAACACATTATGAAAATAATTAGACATTTGATTTCTCGGTGGAGGAATTTCCGCTCACAGGCAGGAATAATGGTGGGCGTATTTCGGTTCAGTGACAATGGCTATTTGTGAGCCGATCTGAATAAAATTTGTTTTGTAAGCTCTAGGGTCAGTATAAATGGAAACACGTGTTTTTTTGATTCGGGAAGTTCACTGCAAAGGTCGGAATATGGGTGCGGGGGTGGGTTTTTAGCCGATATGTATTAAATTTGGTTTGAAAGCTCTATGGGCCAACTAAATAGGATAAAGTTTTTAGCTTTGCGCATACCCACACTCAAGGTCGGATAATGGGTTGCGGGAGTGGTTGCAGGGTTTGTACGCTCAATGGACCAAATAGGTGGAAAATAATTTTCTCAGTTCTGAAGTTCGGAAAATGGGTGGCGGCTTTACTAATGGTGGCGAAGCGAAGCGCGCCGGGTTATATGCTATATTCTTATAAAAGGCCGAAGCTGCAGGTTTATAAATATTCTATTGATAAGATATTCTATTCTATTAAAGCTTCGACACAGACAAAGTTATTGGTATATAAAGAATTTGGCTATAAAATAGCTAAATCCCTAGATTCACCTTAGATCTAATTATGTATGTAGAGCCCTGCCCAGTCGAACTTCAACCCAATTAAAAATAAATTAAGAGTAAAATTCATTAAAATCAACAACATTTACACATGACTAATTTATTTAAGTACTTAAAAAAACGGCCAGAAATCATAATAACCTTCAAACATAATTTCCCATTTTTATTTCATTTAGCAAAAAGCATCTTTGCCGGAAACATCCACATTATGTGGCAAATTCTTTTTATTTTGTTTCTATTACCAAAATGTTTTGGCGACACGCGTTTTACGAACATAAAATGTGAAAGCTTCGATAAATCTTTTGCAGAATTTACCATATGTCGTCTAAAAGTGTTGGGACGCGGCATTATCGCTGCTAATGTTCATATGAAACTCTTTAAACTACCCATCAATAAAGCCATCCTTCACTACAGCGTTTGGAAGAAGCTCAGCGGTTATCATCCATTTTTGTTTAACGTATCGATCAATTTTTGCCACCATATGCGACATCCGAATCCACTGACAGTTTTCTATTACGTTCACAAGGCCCTGTTGCCATTTCTCAATATGAATCACACTTGTCCCATTAATGTAAGTTCTTAATTTAAATTTTTTTCAAAATTTGTATTTCAATTGAAACCTTATAGCATGATCTGATACTGAAAGACTTTGTTTTGAATAACAAAATGTTCTCCAAAGTCCCTTTACCTATTGGCAATTACATGGTTGTCTTCAAATTTGAGACCGATGGAGTTATGCGTGGACACATCTCTGCCTATATGGATGTTCAGGTGGATGATTTGACTAAAATTTGACGATACTTTTCTTTTATCTATATGTATGTAATAAATTTATAATAATAAAAGGAGAAAAGTGCGTGGTGGATTGCGTTTTGTAGGGAAGGAGGTGGGTGTTAAACTATAAAACACTTTTTCCAACCCGTTTGCTCGTTTTCACTCAGTCAACTCAGGGAAAACAATTGTAGAATCATGACAAATCTGCATTGAGTGGTCTGACTACTCACTTGCTCTCTTTTGTTTTGTTTTTGTAGCTTGAGTAGCATACAGAGTTAATGCTGAGAGCGCAAGACTGCAGTCGAGCCAGCTGCCCGATAGAGTGAACAAAAAAAAAAAATATAAAATTATTTAATTATTATTATATTATATAAAAAAGTGTTGGAAAATAGTGTACCAATCCCAGATCCCTGATTCCAGATCCCTTATCAATGATTATTGATCCCTGATCCCAGATCCCGGATCCCTGATTTCATATCCCTGATTCTAGATCCAAATCCCAGATCTCTGATCCCAGATTCCTGATTCAAGATCCCAGTTCGCACATCCCGGATCAAAATTTTGCTTATAACTCAACTATCGTTTGTCTAATCGGGAAACGCTAATAATGATTAAAATATATGTCTGGAAGGTTCGAAAAATCTACTTTCAAAATTATGGGAGATATGAGATTTTTTTTTACAAACTGCGGGGGTGGCAACACTACTACAGATCATCTAATCGGGAAATAATGTATAGTGGATAGATAAATAATGATGAGTAGATCAAGTCTCTAAAAGGTCCGAACAATATTACTCAAAAATTGTGGGAGTTATTACGCTATTTAAGTTTAATAATGGAACATCATTCATCGGCCACCTTATATACGGGAATGTATATTTTTAAATATCGAAAAATCCACTCCAAATATATTTTTTGTTAATTAATTTTAGATTGTAAGCTTCATAAACTGAAATTAATTAAAAAACTTGTCTATTTTGGCGCAGTCAGAAAGTTAAAGCCAAGGTCCTATAAGCAAATGATAAAGTTTAGTCTAAATCGGGCCAAATAATAAACTTTTTGGTATTATTTGAGCAAGTTATTGAGAGTGAAAGAGACGGACTTATATAGCATATCGCGATTTGGACACTGCATACTTTTATGTTTAAGGGAGGTCAGGGATTTTAAAAGGTTTATCATATGGGGGGAGGGTGCAAAGGTTGATACACGAATGGGTGTAGAAAACATCAAAATTTAATTTAATTTAATTTAATTTAATTTAATTTAATTTAATTTAATTTAATTTAATTTAATTTAATTTAATTTAATTTAATTTAATTTAATTTAATTTAATTTAATTTAATTTAATTTAATTTAATTTAATTTAATTTAATTTAATTTAATTTAATTTAATTTAATTTTTAATTTAATTTAATTTAATTTAATTTAATTTAATTTAATTTTTTTATTTAATTTTATTTGGCTATAAAATAGCTAAATTCCTAGATTCAACTTAGATCTAATTATGTATGTAGAGCCCTGCCCAGTCGAACTTCACCCCAATTAAAAATAAATTAAGAGTAAAATTCATTAAAATCAACAGATCTTTACACATGACCAATTTATTTAAGTACCTTAAAAAAAGGCCACAAATTATAATAACATTCAAAAATAATTTTCCATTTTTATTTCATTTAGCAAAAAGCATCTTAACCCAAAACATCCACATTATGTGGCAAATTGTGTTTATATTATTTCTATTACCACAATGTTTTGGCGACACGCGTTTCACAAACATAAAATGTGAACTCTTCGATAAATCTGTTGCCGAAATCATCATATGTCGTCTTAAAGTGTTTGGGTCGTGGCATTATCAGTGCTAATGTTCATATAAAAATCTTAAAATTACCCATCAATAAAGTCATCCTTCACTACAGCGTTTGGAAGAAGCTCAGCGGTTATCATCCATTTTTGTTTAACGTATCGATCGATTTTTGCCACTATATGCGACATCCGAATCCACTGACAGTTTTCTATTACCTTCACAAGGCCATGTTGCCATTTATCAATATGAATCACACTTGTCCCATTAATGTAAGTTCTTAATTTAAATTTTTTCAAAATTTATAATTCAATTAAAACCTTATAGCATGATCTGATACTGAAAGACTTTGTTTTGGATAACAAAATGTTCTCCAAAGTCCCTTTACCTATTGGCAATTACAAGTATCTTATCAAATTTGAGACCGATGGAGTTATCCATGGCGAAATCTCTGCCTATATGGATGTTCAGGTGGATGATTTGACGAAAGCTTGAATATACTTTTCTCTTATTTATATGTATGTAATAAATTTTCTTGGCAAACCATTAAAAGAGGAGGAAAGTGGAGTGTTTAATTTTTTTTTTAACTCAAGGAAAACAATCGTAGAATCTTGACAAATCTGCATTGCGTAATCTGACTACTCAATTGCTCTCTTTTGTTCTGATTTTGTAGCTTTAGTACCATGCAGAGTTAATGCTGAGAGCGCCAGAGAGTTAGTGCGCGGCTCGTACCCGAGTGCAATCGAACCAGCTGTCCGATTGCAGGGTTCGCCAAAAAGAGCAAGGCGAAAAGTAAGAGTGTATTGGTGTGCGAATATAATGCGACGCAAAGCGGCTCGAAACTACCTCGATGAAGGCTAGGCAGGCACTGATTGGCTTTGCGGGTTTTTTTTTACTCTCTTTGCGAAGGGCTCGGCATGTGTTCGGCTCGTATCTGTGTGAATTTGCCGAATGTGTTAGGACAGCCCTGACTTGGCCGACAACGTCTGATTTAAAGGATTATGTGCAATCGTTTCAAGTGATTGCTAAAAGTCTTTATACTTTGAACATAGTTGAGCAATTTAACAACTAAAGCTGTATTTAAGAATTGTAAGAAAATCAAATAAAAAGTCAAAAATCGATCAAAAAAAAAAAAGTATATCGATTGTATAAAAATCCAGAAAGTGGCAACGCCAACACACTTAAATTCTGAGACATTATGACAGTTGATAGCTCAGCTGAGTGCTCAGTTCAATTAGAACTTGTTCTATTTCACCTAATCGCTCAGCTGAGCAGTAAGATGACTAGTCCGACGCCTATTTACAAGGCCTGGACATCAACTTAGACGAATACTTGATAGAGTGATGTGAAAGGTTTATCTGTTCAGTAAAATGAATATACTTTACCCAACACTATCTTGTACAATAGTGTATGAGTGCCTTAAAAAGTTTTAAAAAGCTCGAGTGGTCATAATGGATAACCAAAATCGTGGATTCTCAAAGTAACTTATTAAAGGATGCCGGAATTCTTTACAAATAAGCAAAAATCTGTTGATTTTTTACCTTAAGGTAAAAAAAAAAAAAATAAAGTAAGTATCGTGGAGCACACGGTATGTGCGAAGCTCTTTACGAAGAAAAATCAGAATCAAAATAATAATTCTTGCATAAGAATATAAAATTATTTTATATAAAATAGTGTTGGAAAATATATTGTACCTGTACCAGTCCCAGACCTTTGATTCCAGATCCCTGATCTCAATTCCATGATCCCAGATCCCTTATCAATGATTCCCCTTCCTGATCTCAATTCCTAGATTCCTGATCCCAGATTCCTAATCCCAGATCCCGGATCCCTGATTTCAGATCCCACGATCCCGGATCCCAAATCGCTGAAATAATAATAATTCTTGCATAAGAATATAAAATTATATTATATAAAATAGTGTTGGAAAATAGTGTACCTGTACCAGTCCCAGACCTTTGATTCCAGATCTCTGATCCCAATTCCATGATCCCAGATCCCTTATCAATGATTCCCCTCCCTGATCCCAATTCCCAGATTCCTGTTCCCAGATTCCTAATCCCAGATCCCGGATCCCTGATTTCAGATCCCAGATCCCAAATCCCTGAAATAATAATAATTCTTGCATAAGAATATAAAATTATATTATATAAAATAGTGTTGGAAAATAGTGTACCTGTACCAGTCCCAGACCTTTGATTCCAGATCTCTGATCCCAATTCTATGATCCCAGATCCCTTATCAATGATCCCCTCCCTGATCCCAATTCCTAGATTCCTGATCCCAGATTCCTAATCCCGGATCCCTGATTTCAGATCCCAGATTCCAGATCCCGGATCCCAGATCCCTGAAATAATAATAATTCTTGCATAAGAATATAAAATTATTTTATATAAAATAGTGTTGGAAAATAGTGTACCTGTACCAGTCCCAGACCTTTGATTCCAGATCCCTGATCCCAATTCCATGATCCCAGATCCCTTATCAATGATTCCCCTTCCTGATCCCAATTCCTAGATTCCTGTTCCCAGATTCCTGTTCCCAGATTCCTAATACCAGATCCCGGATCCCTGATTTTAGATCCCAGATCCCTGATTCCAGATCCCTGATTCCAGATCCCTGATCCCAGATTAAGCTTAACTTAAGCCTGACTACGAGATATAAATCCATTAAAAAATTTTTTTTTGGTTTAGTTAATTATATAATTATAATACTCTAACGAGTAAGGTTGCCCGATTTTACGGGTGAATGACATAATTACGTTAGAAACAGCGACATAATTTTAAAACGAAAATAGAAAAATAACGACATAATTTAAAATATACGAGGCGAAATTATGTCGTTATGCCCGATTTTATGAATGGTTCGTTAAGCCACACTTCACCCAATTTACACAAAATCTAATAAATAATCAACAAAACTTTACACATGACTAAATTCAATAAGTATAAACCATAATTACATTTAAAAATAGGTTTTCCATTTTTATTTCATTGAGTGAGAAGCATCTTGGCCCGAAACAACCACATTATGTGGCAAATTGTGTTTATATTGTTCCTATTACCAAATTGTTTTGGCGACACGCGTTTCACCAACCTTAAATGTGAAAGTTTTGATAAATCTTTTGCTGATTTTTCCGTATGTCGTCTAAAAGTGTTGGGTCGTGGCATTATCGCTGCAAATGTTCATATGAAATGCTTAAAAATTCCCATTAATAAAGTCATCATTAACTACAGCGTTTGGAAGAAGCTCAATGGTTATCATCCATTTTTGTTCAATATCACGGTGGACTTTTGCCATCATATGCGACATCCGAATCTACTGTCTGGTTTCTATTACTTTCATAGGGCCATGTTGCCATATATCAGTATGAATCACACGTGCCCTCTTAATGTAAGTTCATAATTTGTAATTATTTTGAATATTTCTATAATTACTTTACGAATTTAGCATGATCTGATACTGAAAAACTTTGTTTTGAATAATCAAATGTTTTCCATCACTCCTTATCCCATTGGCAATTACATGTTTCGCGTACAAATTTCCACCGATGGAGTTTTGCGTTCACAAATCTCTGCCTATATTGATGTTCATGTGGATGATTTGACCAGAACTTGAAGCTACTTTTCTCTTAACTATATGTTTGTATATAAATATTAAACAATAAATTTTCTTGGCAAAAACTTTGAAGAAAACCGCCTGCCAAGCTGATAACAATTTAATTTCTCATGCCACACAATAACCAAGGAAAAGAGGAGGAAAATGCGTTGTGGATTGCGTTTTTGTGGGGGTGGGGGTTGGTGTAAAAGTTTTTGTTTCCTTGGCCAAACTAAAAACCACTTTTTTCCAAGCTGATTTGCTCGTTTTCACTCGGTTATCGCAGGGAAAACAACTGCGCAATAACACTGAACTACAAACAATTGGAGTGAATATTAAATAAATAATTCTTGGTGTATATTAGAGCTATCAGCATTGTAAGGTCTCGAGTAGAGCTAGTTTGTTCCGGAGTAAGTGAACAAAAAGGAGTTGTTCACTAAAAGGAACAAGTGAACATCTTCCTCTTCAAAGCTATTTTGACCAAACTTTGCAAAAAGTCTTTAAATACACTTAGGCTGCACATTTGTCGAAAATTGCCGGATCGGATGACTATATCATATAGCTGACATGGGAACGATCGGTCCATAAACTAGTTCTAGTATGAAAAACTTTTTTGCTTTCGATCGTAGCATCGCCAATCGTGGTATATATTCGTTTTATAAGCTTCCACATAATTCTGCCAAAATTTATCAAAATCGGATGACTATAGCATATAGCTGTCAAAATGTTAAGGGAAAACTATACGAAAGATCGGTGCAAAAAACTAGTTCTAGTTTTATTTGGCAATTGGAAAATACTTTTTTGTTTTCAAACGGGATATATATGTAGCGATCTCCAACGTCGTGCTTTTTACTGTATATATTAGTTTTATATGCTTCCACATAATTCTGGCAAAATTTATCAAAATCGCATGACTATAGCATATAGCTGTCATAGGAACGATCGGTCCAAAAACTAGTTCTAGTGAGAAAAACTTTTTTGTTTTCCATCTTAGCGCCACCAATCGTGGTATATATTACTTTTATATGCTTCTTCATAATTCTGGAAAAATGTATCAAAATCGGATGACTATAGCATATAGCTGCCATAGGAACGATCGGTCCAAAAACTAGTTCTAGTGAGAAAAACTTTTTTGTTTTCCATCGTAGCGTCACCAATCGTGGTATATATTAGTTTTATAGGCTTCCACATAATTCTGGAAAAATTTATCAAAATCGGATGACTATAGCATATAGCTGCCTTATGAACGGTCGGTCCAAAAACTAGTTCTAGTGAGAAAAACTTTTTTGTTTTCCATCGTAGCGTCACCAATCGTGGTATATATTAGTTTTATATGCTTCCACATAATTCTGGAAAAATTTATCAAAATCGGATGACTATAGCATATAGCTGCCATAGGAACGATCGGTCCAAAAACTAGTTCTAGTGAGAAAAACTTTTTTGTTTTCCATCGTAGCGTCACCAATCGTGGTATATATTAGTTTTATATGCTTCTTCATAATTCTGGAAAAATTTATCAAAATCGGATGACTATAGCATATAGCTGCCATAGGAACGATCGGTCCAAAAACTAGTTCTAGTGAGAAAAACTTTTTTGTTTTCCATCGTAGCGTCACCAATCGTGGTATATATTAGTTTTATATGCTTCCACATAATTCTGGAAAAATTTATCAAAATCGGATGACTATAGCATATAGCTGCCTTGGGAACAATCGGTCCAAAAATTAGTTTAAGTGACAAAAACTTTTTTGTTGTCAATGATAGCGTCTTTAAAAATCTGTAAGGTCATTTAAAACATCGGTGGAATCAATGTTAGCCTTTTATTTTTTTCTGTTGTTGTTGGACTGCCCGCGAACTAAAATTTCATGCCCTTGGCTGGGCTAAATGAGTCACCGATCCTTGAATATACAATAAATTTGACGGTGAAAATTGTTGAGAAAAATATTTATTAATAAATTCAGTGATTAAAATTAAAACGAAGTCTAAATAGTTTCGTTTCTTTGAAAAATGTCTTATTAACTCTAATTAAAAGTATTTATTTCCTATTCTTTTGCTCTAACAATTATAATTTCCCACTTTTACTGCCTGGTGTACTTCTTCTACTTCTTCTTCAGCTGTCCCTCTGCTGGTTTTTCTACATGGGTAACATTTACAATTTCATAATGCAAAAGTTGTGCACAGAGAGAGCAACAAGCAACTTCGTCGTAGCAGGATGCCAAAGGACAAAGCAAAGGCAACGCCAGCAGCGGAAAAGCGCTCAGCTTAGCTTAGCTTAGTGACTTGCTTTGGGGGGGCCAGTCCGACAGATAGACAGACAGAGAGACATAGACATACGAAGGAGACCCAGCATGTGGCCAAAGTCATTTGCAGAGCAAGTGAAAAATGCCAGTTGAGAAACCAATGAACCCTTGAAAAGGTGCGGGAGCAGGAAAAAGGAAGTGCCGCCATTTTGTTAGACAGCGGACGCCATTTTGCAGGAGTTAAGCTGCCATGTGTCAAATTAAAGGCAAATTAAATGATATATGAGCCATTGCTGGCAATTTAATTGGTGGCCACACCACACCTATGTATGTAGGGTCCCTATAGTCATGCAAAATACTCATTTGTTCTAATATAATTGAATGCTGAAGGCATAAAAACCAGCATTCAATTTCACTTAGGCACGGCGGCGGCCCCTCCCAAAGCGTTGACAGTGTTTGCTTTTAAGCTCCAACTAAATACCGACAAAAGACGCGTGCCTTAGCCAAGTTATTGACCGATAGTTAAGCCTGGCGACACTCTGACCAGTGGCTGCCCATCGTCGTAGTCGTCGTCGTCGTCGCCGTCGTTTTAATTAATACATCACGCATACACACACACACAGAGCTCGTGAAGCGGCAAACTACACTCATACTTATGGAAAGCCGCTTAAGTTCCTTCATTTTTTAATGACTTTACTTTCCTTTTGTAATTATGCATCGTCTAGCCCGGCTGGTCAACCCTCTGGGTCTAATCTTATCAATTACAAAACTTGGAAATTGATTTATTGACACATTTTGATAAAGTTATCATCACCAACCCTCCCCATCATATCATTACTTATCGCCCATGTAATCAAACACTATTATCGATTTATGTTCACTGGAAAATACCTTCAGTTGTGTTATGTTTCGATGGGGCAACCTACATTTTTTACATAGTCATAAAACTAACTTCCATTTTTTCATTCTTTTCATTTTCAGGTAAGCAAACATATCTGATGAAAATTGGTAAAGGGAGTTTATTATGAAACTGGAATACCCTTATGTAAGTTGTTAAACACTAAATTAAGTTGTATTCCGCAGAGGATTTTTTGTTTTTGGTAAATAATTGGAGAATTTCTTAAAGAAATCACATGATGTGTTTTATTAGGAGCCTCATTCCAGATGACATAAAAATTTATTTCGGCACTATGCTTGATATAAATAAGACAGCTTTTCAAAAGCATTCAGCTTTCAGAGCTTTTAAAAAGTTGTTCTATTCATATGAAGCATTGTGCCGAAATAAATTTTCATGTCATCTGGAAAGAGGCCTTAAGAGCGAGTCTAGAGAAAATGCTCTGGGGTAATAAAGTACCCCAAAGACGGTTCTCTTTAGTTTTGTTACTTTGTATTAGCAATGCACTCCTTTCGAATGCTTCAACACTACATTTGGTCCATCGATAGGCTTTATCTAGGTGCTTATTTCTACAATATGTACAATTAAATAAAAACTTCTTTAAAATAGCTCGTATGGTCAAGGAATATAACTTTTTAAACTCATGAAAACGAAGGCTACAAACCGCTTCAGTATAAAAACCCCGTAAAACAGTTTCGGTTCAGTTTTTTTTTGGTCCTTCGTACCGGATATTTTGAACATAAATCTATGACCCCCTGAAGCAAACTCCATCTGTTTGGATAAAGGTTTGGTTTCAAAAATTACTAAAATCATAAAATAAAATCCGGCAATATTTTATTGAATTTTCTAACCAGAAACGAGACTTCACTTCTTCAAAACTGATTTTGACTTGATGAATCCGATTCTGAGAAATCTTCTGTTCAATTCACTAAGTTTGTGAAATTCGTAAAAATAAACGGAAGCTGATTAGTGCTAAATACTAAACAGACGATTTTTCAGGGAAAAATAAAGATTTGTTGAAAATTTAAATTGAACTTCAGAGGGAAGGAACAGTACTTTTAGTAACAATAATGATCTATCTGAAAAAAGTGAGAGTGTGAATCATGTTAGTTGAAAAGAGAATGGCGTGAGAAATGCCACGGTTGTCCACGTGATTTCTTGGAAAACAGAATTGAAAAAAAGTGTTATATAACAGTCTTGGAAAACAGTGTTTGAAAACAATGTTTCCAACAATGTTAGAAAATAATGTTGGAAAACCATGTTAAAAAGGAGTGTTAGAAAACAATGTTGAAAAACAGTATTTAAAAATTAAAACAGAGTTGGAAAACAATGTTGATTAGTAAGTAGTGCCGAAAAACAACGTCGAGAAATAGTGTTGGAAAACAGTATTGGAATACATTGTTGAAAAAACTCCCTTAAAGGCCAAATGTCAAGTGGTTAAACATACTACTACTAAGTTTAATTGAAATCATACGGTTGGCCAGGCGATTGCTTGGAGTGTACACGTTAATTTGAAATTGATTTTTATCCCTACGAAAAAATCTTCCGTACCAAAATACAGCCAAAACGTGTGTTTTTGCACTTTTAGGTTGGAATATATCAAAAACCTGAAATGAGCCAAACAGACTCTGAAGCTTTCATTTCCATCAGCAAATTTAACTAACCTTCGAAAAATATAGAATTCTTTTAGAATAACTTTGTTGACTGTTCGATTAGTATTTCCTGGGTTTATACATTCTAAGCCTTTTTGATTATAATAACCTGTTTTTTTTAACCCCAGTGTCTATGCAGTGCATTTAGCGGTACTAAATGTACCCCAAAAATGGTTTTAGGGGTAAAAATGATAATTTGACCGCTTGGTTTTTTTGATAGAGAGTATTATTTGAAATGCAAAACATTGACTGAAGGATTCAAGTTTACTCTAAAGTTTCAAAATGGTGCACAAAATTCTTAGAAATAGGCACACAATTGCATTGGTTCGTGACTGTAAGCAAATGCAGCACCCATGTTGCTCGAAACTTTTTCATCTTTATATTGATTTTCAATAAGTATTTTACTTATACATAGATACTTCCCTTTTCTTTCAAAGAGTAACTGGGGAGGTAAACTCGAATTGCTACAGTTCTGATGAGCAGTTTGCCTTTGTCTCTTGTCCTTCATAATGGCAAAACGTATATTTTCCAAACGATTTTCCATTTAATCTGCACTCACCGGCAGCTGCATTATCATCATCATGAAGGAGGCACGAACTCATTGAAGCAGACGCGTCATAAACTGCTAGAGGCTTAACGCCATTGAAGATGTTTCTTTCATTCTTTTTTTACCTGTCGTTGTTCTAAGCAACAACAAAATGTGCTTGCTGCACATTGATTGAAATCGAAGCTGAAACAAGAAAAAAGACAAGGACAAGAAAGAGTTGTTGATGATGATGATAATAATAATGATGATGATGGGGTAACTGCCACCAACAATTGCCAACTTATGCAATCCACTTTCAGCTGCATTCGTCGCTGTGGCAACATTTAAGGTAAACGCATTTCAAACCACTTTTGCGAATGGCAAAGCTCAGAGAAATTCTTAAGTTTCTAGTTAGTTACGAAGTTACGCAGGCAACGAAAATGAATAAAACATGGCGAGATGAAGGGAAGGATGCAAGAAGAAGGATTCCTTTTGTTTTGCCACTTTAATTCATGCTGAAGAAGGAAACCCTGGGCTCTGCTGCTGCGTGTTGAGTTGATGTTTTAAATTAGTTGTAAGCTCTGGCCAAAAAGTAAATGAAAAGTAAAGTAAAGAAAGGAGTTTTGGCCTTTGCGAAAAATCAGCGCTTATTACTTTGCTTAAGCCTTATTATTGCCAGCAGCTATTTAAGTGAAGTCTGCGTCTGGGACTAAGCGACAGTGAGAGAAAATGTGGGTAAGAATGACGACATTTTATGTCGCTGATTTTTAAATTTAATTTACTTTTAGTTTAGTCAGAAATCATGAAAAAACCTATGGATGCTTGTCATACTAATGCCCACGCGCAGCATCCATATATCATGAATTCGTTGATGAGCTAACAGCGACCACAAGAAAATTCATTGTACCAGCTTTTTACTGTACTAAATGATGCTGATTGTTTGGCGTATAATGATTTTAGTTCATCGACGCATTCTTATCTAGTCAATTCACAAAAAAATTGCGAAAAAAAAAATTGCACGAAAATGTTCACGGTTTATTTCCCATTTTTCTGTTGAGATGAATTTTGCAAATCAATGTAAACAGTAAACAGAGTGACCGTATATTAAAAAGTTATATGTAGAATTATCGCAGAAAATACCAAACTTTTTAATGCAAATTCCAGAAATATGGTATCACATTATCGTTTTATCTGTAACCTAAGTGGAAAACATTCTTATCGCAATATAGCCTTAAGCTAAGGTCCCACAAGCAGATTTTTCCTATTTAGGCTTATTTAGCAAAATTCTGCTTAAAATTTGGGCAAATTATTTTACTCTGGGACCTTAACTTATAGCTTTAAGGTAAGGCTTCAAATAATTTGCCCAAATATTGATGAAAATTAGTCTAAATATGCACTATTTTAGTTTGTGCACGACTCAAAACTAAAGCTATGGATCCATACGCAAATAATTTGCTCAAAAAAGCTGAAAAACTCCCTGTTTTGGCCTTTAAAGGCAAATTTTCATCAAAATTATTTGTAAAATTTGTGCAAATTTGTTTAAAAATTCAAAAATCCACTTTTTACTGCAAATTTTTCTACTTTAGATTTTGCAGAACTTAAAACTAAAGCTTTGGATCCACACGTAAATAATTTTTACTAATAAATCCAAAAAACTCGCTATTAAAGCCTATTTTGCCAAATTTTAATCAAAATTTAGGCAAATTATTTGCTTATTGAATCTTAAGCTAAGGTATAAAGCTAGATATTTGCGGATGAGATCTACTTTAAAATTTTTTCAGAACTAAAAACTAAAGCTTGGGATTCACATGTAAATAATTTGCTCGAATAATTTCTAAAAATTTTTTCATAAAAATTTGTGCAAATTATTTGCCTGAGGTTTTTTTTAACATTTTTGTCTTTAACTTTTATAAGGGTTAAAGCTTTTCTCCAGCAGCTGTCGGCTACGGCTTCTTCCCGTCCCCCAGCTAACGGCTTCTTTTGTTTAAATTATAAAAATTTGTGCAAACTATTTGCCTGTGAGACCACATTATATAAGTCCAAATTTAAATGAAAATTTCGCTACTTCAAATTTTGCAGAACTTAAAACTAAAGCTTTGGTGTCACACGTAAATAATTTGCTCAAATAATTTTCAACAAATTTTCAATTGAGGCCTAATTTGACTTATTTTCATTAAAATTTAGTCAAATTATTTGCGTGTGAATTAAAGCATTGGATTCATACGTAAATAATTTTCTCAAATAATTTGAAAAAATTTGTGCAAATTATTTGCCCTAAGCTCCTCCCCCGTCCCCCTGCCATTGGCTTCCTATGTCAAAATTATCAAAACTAGTACAAATTTTTTGCCTGTGAGACCAAATAATTTGTCCAAATTTAAAAGAAAATTTCTTAACTTCTGTTTTTGCAGAACTTGAAATTAAAGCTTTGGATTCAAACGTAAATAATTTGCTCAAATAATTTAAAAAAAAAATGTGTGCAAATTATTTGCCTTAAGTGTTTTTTTTTCGACATTTTTGTTTATTAATTTGATAAGTGTAAAGGCTTTCCTCCATATGCGCCACATTAACAGCTGCTGGCTTCAGCTACAGCTCCTCCAGCCATGGCTTCCTTTGTCAAAATTATCCAAATTAGCGCAAATTATTTGCCTGTGAGACCAAATAATTTGTTCAAATTTTTAAGAAAATTTATCCACTTCAGATTTTGCAGAACTTGAAACTAAAGCTTTGGATTCAAAAGTAAATAATTTGCTTAAATAATTAAAAAAAAAAAATGTGACCAAATTATTTGCCTTAAGTGTATTATTTTAAACATTTTTGTTTATAAATTTGATAAGTGTAAAGGCTTTCCTCCATATGCGCCACATTAACAGCTGCTGGCTTCAGCTACAGCTCCCTTCCTTGGCTTCCTTTGTCAAAATTATGCAAATTAGCGCAAATTATTTGCCTGTGAGACCAAATAATTTGTTCAAATTTTTAAGAAAATTTATACACTGCAGATTTTGCAGAACCTGAAACTAAAGCTTTGGATTCAAAAGGAAATAATTTAAAATAAAAATTTGTGCAAATTATTAGCCTTAAGTGTATTATTTTGAACATTTTTGTTTATAAATTTGATAAGTGTAAAGGCTTTCCTCCATATGCGCCACATTTACAGCTGCTGGCTGCAGCTCCTTTCCCTCCCCCCCCCCCCCGCAGAGATTGGCTTCTTTTGTCAGGCCATTGCGCATTTCTTGGAAATTGCAACATGGTTTTCGCCTCCTCCATTCAATTTGTATGCAGGCCAAGTTGTTGTCGCTGTGTCTTTGTCTTGTGTTGCCTGCCTGTGCCTTATGATAAGCTTTATCCTTGGCCTGGGCCACCTTTATTTATGCTGCTCCAGGAACAATATATGTACCATATACACACATATACATACATACATATGTGAATGCTTTATTTCTCACATTTGTATATGTATGTATATCTGCCTCTTCTTTATTCTATGACATTATGCGGTCTCTTTTGTGTTGCTTTTGTTGGTTGTTTTTCTCACGCAAACTACAATTTTGGTTCCTCTCAAAATGAAGTGCCAATCCCCCCACATAGATGATTATCGTATGTGCTGTAGACAGCTTTATCTGCTGTAATTTGAGCTTACTTTGTATTGTCCCAGGAATAGTACAAAAGAAGTTTTTGCCCATTTTTTTGCGCATCATTTTGTTCAAGTTTTACAACTCCCCACAATGACCACATAAACTCCCTAGTACTTTGAGGATTTCGAAGGCGTTCCATTTGGAGTTGGAGCTCATAAATTAGCCAGCAAACCGCAATTGCTCAATGACAAGGCACAAAAAAAAAAAAAGGGGAGAGAGTTGCCATAAATCCTGGCCCATAGCCATTAGGTGTTTGAATGGCTGCTTGTAATTAGCATAATTGAAATGTATTCGCCGGAAGGAAGGAAGCAGCAAGGTGGAGCAGGGCGGGGGACATCAATTTAATTGCCCTTAAAGCCATCAAAAATGGATTTAAATGGCTACAAAATCAAAGCTCCATCTGGCCATTGATGTTTTCACTTGATGCGACAATTTGCCTGTCCAGCCAGGCAGAGAAAGCCATGTAGACTGCCCCCCTCCCTCCCTCCCTTCATTTGGTTACAGATACACACACAGAAGCTGAAGTCCGCACAAAGTGGGCGGAGTATGCAAACTCGCACCTAATGGCTTTGGTCCAGGAACAGGCACAGACGTTTATAATTATATTTGTGCAGCATTTCAGACAGTTCCCCATTTAGCTGGAGGGGGGAGAGGAGGTGAGACTTTATCCTGTCGCTTTTGAATTTAAATCTATATTACCACGACCACGCCCCACCAACCGCGCTCCCCCTCTATATATAAGAGAGGTTTTTATGCTCGCGGCAACATTTCCTCCTTTTTTTTTTCGTCTGCCCATTTTGCGGTTTCGTTAGCGAGCTTTAGAAGCTTCCGGAAGAAGAAAAAGTGTCACATAAGGTGTTAATCAAAGCAACGAAGGTGACAAATCAATTCAGGGGCGAGTTGTGAAAAGGCAGAGATTTTTAGTTAGGGGAAAATAAAGAAAAGTATATGATATCGATATATTTAACTGATTTGAGATTGTTATGGCTGTCATCTAGCATTAGGCTTAAGTTAAGCTACTGCAAAAGTATTTAAATTGATTGGGAATAAATATTGACGTAAACATTTATCATCCATTGAGCAAGAGTTACTGAACAAAAGTCACTGAGCAAGAGTCACTGAATAATAATAATAATGACGAGCATCACTAAGATTTTGATTAGTTAGCATTGTGGGATTCCCCACAATGTGAAAATCGTCCAATAAGAGGCTCGTGACACCTACATAGGATGGGATTCATGAACTTATGCACACTAGCCTAGACAAAGTGCTTTGAAAGTTGGTTTAAAAGTTTATTTGATCAATTAAGGAGAATATTTTTAAAAACTATCTGGGGTTTTCATAAAAACGATTGGAAACGATCGGTTTTTTGAGTCAATCTGTTTAAAATTGGGTTTGTAAGCTCTATAAGCCGAATAAGTGGAAACATAATTTTTTAAAGTTGGAAAATAAGTAAAGGGTTTTAAGGGCAAGACTTATTTTCGAGGCGATCTATAAATCTTAAATTCGGTTTGGAAGCTCTAAGGGCGAATGAAATATAAAAATGATTTCCCCATTTCGTAACATCCTTTCTCAAAGTAAGAAAATGGCAGCGAGGAAAAATAATGTGGTTAATAATCGGGTTGTAAGCTTTACGGGGGAAATAGTAAAAATGAAAACATAATTTTCCAATTTGGTACAATCCACCCCAATGGACGGAAAGTCTACACTTTAAACCGATTTTGATAACTTATTTTGTGGGCTTATAAAGCGATATATATGCTACTATCTGCTTTTCGAATAGCTTGTGATATTAAGCTAATAACGTGTGTTTTTTTAAGCTGCTATTTTTTTGAAAAATTTTAAAAGAACAGGAAATTTTCCGTAGTTAATGAAATATTTATTTGGAGCGATACATATTAATGCCTACCATTTACTTTTCTAATATTATTTTATGTTAATGTTGCCCAATTTTGGCCTACTTTTAACAGTAATTCGACAGGTATCCCACCAACGGCAGCTGTTATTTTGTCTAGACTTCACATAGCTCCACAAAAAATAGTCTTGTGTGATAAAATCACATAATCTTCGGTCCAAAACGAGAGATTAATTGCTCATCAAACTCGCCTTTCAATGGTCCATGGTTTCGCGTGTCGTGTGGCACATGTGGCACCCTTTTTGTTGAAACCACTTTCAACCAAGTCCAAATGTTCCATTTTGGGCTAACAAAAAATGGCGGTATTTAACAAAAGGTATCTGCATTACTGCACAGCATTATTTTTAAGAAAGTACTTTTCAATGATACCGCCGGCCCACAAACCGCACCAATTAGAACATTTTTCAGGGTGCATTGGTTGCTTTCGAACTGTCTCTGCGTGCTTTTCAGAGCAAATTCGGCAACCCATTGAGCTTAAAATTGGCTTCGTCGCTGAAGACAATGTTTCAATTTCACAGTGCACGAATTTTGATAATAAAATTTAATAATTTGCAAGCGCTGTTCGTTAGTAAGTCTATTCATGGGGAAATGGTAAACCATATTAAGCAATTTTTAGGGTTGCCACATGTTACGAATCACGAGTGAAGTGTCTAAAAATTAACATAAAAAATCTCCCTTTATTCAATTTCTAACATTAAAGCATCCTGTACGGCCATTTCTTTCTATTGTCCCAATTAAAAACTGAATTCGTTTGCCTTTTTCATTATGTTAAATTCCAATTTATCTACTCTAATAGATTACCATACCTTAAAAGGGTTAAAATGCCAGCAGAACCTACCTCCTACCTGCACCCAACCCCCCCTCTACCGTTTTCTGCCTTTAGTCTCACTAATTAAATATTCATTCATTTTCGTTTCTTTGGCTGCTCGCCTGCTGCACTTGGCCAACAACTCCTTCAGCATTTCACACGACCAACCGTCCATTTTGGTGGTCCAATGCGCATTCACACGCACAGGGGCAACTAAGGCAATGGCCAGGCAGTTTCCGCCCGCTGCAAATGTTTTTTTTTTGCATACATTTGCGTTTCTTTTATTATTTATTTTGTGCATTTCCTTTTGTTCAGAAATTGTGGGGGGGGGGGGAGTAGACCTAACCAAACGGAAAATCAACATTGGCAAGCCAATCGATGGCCTCCGCCTCCTCGCAGCCAAAGGCTTTGGGTCGCAACGCGGCGGCGTGAGCGTGCGATGCACATTTCGATAGTGGAGCACACAGGCAGGCAAAAGAAATGCAAATGCTGCAGCTGAAAGATTTTCCTTTTTTTGTTTAACCCGCATTTGGCTTATTGGCACATTTAACCCTTAGTTGGTTGAGCTGTGCATAAATTTTTGGTTTGCAGATAAGAGCAAGAGAGGAGAAGCCTTCCAGGCCCAATTTAACCTTAAAAGGTGCTACCATTAGTTGGCTCCTAATGGCCAACGAGATGTTGGCCTAGCGATAATTGTCTCTCTCTCTGCGTGTTAACTCTTTCTATTTTTGGTCATATGCTAATTTGATTGGCTTCCCACATTCACACACACACATAAATGACCCGAATGCAATTATCGTTTGTTTTGCAATGGCCAGAAGAAAAAAAAAAGGCATTTTGTGCAAACTAAAAGTTGATCCAGTTCCAGCTAAAATTTACGACTTGTTTACTTGTCTCTCTCAGGCTGGACATTTTTTTTTTGTTTTTTCCCTCTTGCTAATTTTTTATGGACTCTGCAAGCGACAATTTGCATATGGACATGAGACAACTGTCGCCATCTAAGTCTGCCTTTCTCGTAAATGAAAAATCGTAAAATATGCAAATTCATTGGAAAATCATAAATATTCATGGGTGAATCCGGGCCGGCCTGACCAAGTCATGTTTTTAGCTAGCTCTAAAAATGCATCAAAAATGTGTGTGTGTGGTTTTTTTTTTTGCTCTCAATTAAACTCAATTAAAAATAAACCATCTTTCTCTTTCAAATTTCAATTTAAAAATCATTTATTTTTCCACGGAAACAGCAAAGCACAAATCAGTCTAAATTATAATTGTTTAATTTGATTCAATCAAAAACGAGTTGCAATTAAAGCAAATAGAGCCAGAAAGAGGAAGACGTTGCCAACTCAATTAAGCGACTTTAAATTAAAGTAAACAAAGCTCTGGGCAGTGCCTAGAAATACTTAAAGCACTTAATTTTATGTATGAATAAAAAAAAACCGGTTGAAAATATTCAATTTTTATGTCTGCTTTTAAAAATTGTTAAATAAAATGTTTTCAAGCATTAAATGCAGACAGAAATGGAAGGATGTGCATAATACAAATAATGACAGTGAATCCTTTCTTTCTTTCATTTTTTTTGTTGCTGTTTTGTGTATAAAACAAAAGCCAACAACAGTTTCACAAAAATATATGTATATAAATGTATGTATGCAGCCTAAGAATAGAACGTGGGCTGCCTTTAAAGTAAAGTTAGCTGACACTGTTTGGAGTCCGTTCATTTTACACATTCCAACTTCTTCATAAATAGAGTAAGACTAGTAATTGGTAAAAGAGTAAAAAAAATTCTGAAGAAATGCTCTTTAACGAGTTTTTAAACACAAAGTTCCCTTCCACCCCCTTGTAAAGTATATACAGGGTTGCCCATATTCGACGGACCCATCTGGCAACGCCAAAACTTTTGACAGAGATGTCAGATCGCTTAATGACATACCGCGTTTGAAGCGTCAGTCCAAGCAGATTTTTACCATGGAACAATACACGCCACGCGAGGGCTCTGAAATAGTTGAAATTTACATTCAACAGAACAAGTCAATTGTGAAAACTCAACGATCAACGATTATCATGTCCGATGAAGCCCATTTCACATTGAATGGGACCGTAAATAAGCAAAATTGCCGTATTTACGCCACTGAAAATCCTCAGGAGATTCAAGAAGTGCCTCTTCATGACGAAAAAGTCACAGTTTGGTGCGGCGTTAGTGCGAAAACGGTCATTGGGCCGTTTTTCTTCCAAAATGAAAATGGCCATGCTGTTACCATCAACCAGGAGCGTTATCGCGACATGATGACCAATTTTGTGATGCCAATTATTCGTCGAAAGCGTATGAGGCAGTTCTGGTTTCAACAAGACGGCGCTCCACCGCACAAAGTCGCATAACAATCGATTTTCTGAAGAAATTGTTTCCGGGCCGTTTGATGTCGAAAAGTGGTGATTTGGACTGGCCACCGCGTTCGCCCGATTTGACGCCGCCTGACTTCTTCTTGTGGGGATATTTGAAGTCAAAGGTTTATGTTAACAAGCCAAGGACCGTAGAAGAGCTCAAGGACAACATTCGTGTAGAAATAGCCGCTATTCCGGCCGAAATGTTGGCGAAAACGATGGAAAATGCTGCAAAAAGGGCACAATACGCCATCAACGCCAGAGGCGGCCATTTGAGAGATATCATATTCAAAAATTGATGTAAACAAATCTACTTGGAACAAATTAAATGATTAAGATTGCCAACCGCCAAATTTTTATTTTTTTCTTTGATTTTTTAAAAAAAAAACATGGGTCCGTCGAATATGGGCAACCCTGTACATGTTTAAAATTCCTTACTCAAATAATTAGGCTCAGAACCAATATTAAACTACTAAATTCAACCGGGTAAATGTCTCATTCCAATCCATACTAACCTGCACACCATTTTTCAAGATCATAGCTTCGATTATTTCTGAGATATGGTGCTAAACCAATTTTGAACCGGTTGATCGGGTTTATTACCGAATTGAACTCTATCTATCTTCATATAACTAAACTTTGCTGGACAGTTCAAGTTCAAAGCTCAATAACTTCAGAGATATGGCTCTGAACTACTATTTAATCAGTTTCAACCGTATTCTAAACAATTCACAAACTTGTTATATGGCCTTTGAATCTTTGCTGATCGACTTGAACATACTCAGAAAATTTCATACAGATGGGTTATAAATATTATAAATATGACTAAAGGGCGGTTCGATTAAGAAAAAGTCACAAGTTAAGCGGACATTTTATTGATAAAAGAAGTTGTATAGACCAAAAATTGCTCGAAGAAATAATACTTATAAAATTTAATTGAAAATCAGAAAATCTGTAATTTTTTGTATATTTTTAACAATTTTATTACACTTTTTTACAAATTTGGAAACACTTTGGACAAACCAAGGTTCGAACCAAAACCTTATCACAAAAAACCTTGAACCTTTCATTTTTGAACCTTAAACATTGGTAAATTTTGCTTTGAACCAGCGAACCGGACCTCCTAAAAAATGATTTGGGTTTGTAGCCCTGGGATAAAGCTCTATTCTCAGATGACATTAAAATTATTTTTGTCACAATGCTTCATATGAATAGAAACACTTTTGTAGAGCTTTGAAATCAGAATGTTTTTGAATAGCTGTCTGATTTAAATGAAGCATAGCGCCAGAAATAAAATGTATGTCATCTGAGAATAGGCCTTAAGGAAAAATTTTAAAATATAAAACTAAAATATTGTTTAAACCGAACCCTCTTTCGATTTTTTGTGCTTCGGCATAGGCTTGGGTTCGATCTGTTAATTTGACTTCCCGAAAATTCCGGAAGACTTATACTGGAGCGGTTCGACTCCGAACCGACTTAAAGCAAAGATACAAAGATCTAAGAAAGCTATAAAACAAGGTTCAAACCTAAATTTTATTTTTGATTATTTGGAAGTTTTTGATTTTAGTTAGAAATATCGACTAAAGCTGAAACTTAACAGAAAATTTGTTTGCTTAAGTGCAAAACTTCACTGTGTTACCTCTTAAAGGCGAATTCAGGGTTTAAATTTTTGGAGAAAATAAAAATATATGTTTTTGATTTATTTTTTAAGCACATTAAATAGCGTTGAACTCGAGCCGCTTCACAAAAATAATGCTCTTAAAACTTAAATACCAACCCTCGTATATAAAATAATGGGTAAATGGTTTCATATAGAAAAGTTTTTTAAACTCACATGAGCAGAAGCAGCTCTCCCCTAGCATTAGCCAGCCTAAAAGTTGTGCTTATTTAATTGCCCAGGACTCGAGTTGTGGAGTGAAGTTTTTTGTTTAACAACAAAATGTGTGTGTGGGCATAGGAAGATGATGATGATGATGATGATTATGTTGATGATGATGTCAAAGCCAGCCGCAATTTAATTATGTTGAAAGGAAAGTCCCCCCCTCTCCCTGCATATCCAAACAAATCAAAGCCATAAAAATGCATTCATTCATTCATTTGCCTTAACAATTATCATTTAATTAAATGCCTCTTCAATTCATTATTTATTTTGACATGTGAAAATTGTATATTTGCCTTAATTTATTTATTATAAACATTTTGTTTGCTTATAAGGGCGTGGCCCGTGGGCAGCACAATTAAAAAATGTTAGATAAGAAAAGTCTTTCAATTGACACAATTTTGTTGGCTGGAGCGCAGATAACCTCGTTTCCAGACTTTCGAAATTTTATCTCCACTTCTGCTGCTGCTGCAGAATGAAACCAAAAATGAAAGAAACAATAAAAATCAATTCAAGCAATAAATTTTTTAATTGAGCGCTCCCTGCTGACGCTTTACAAATATTTTCAGCGATCATAAAAACTCAAATTGTTACGTTCAGTTTTATGGCCTCAACATTTTTTCATTTGTTGGAATAATTATTTCATATGCTAAAGCACCACCACCACCCCCAAATCCCAGACAAATGATATTATACAGCCTGCCCTCTGCAGCAAAATGCGGGTGTGCCATAATTGAGCTGTTTTGAGAAGAAGAAGGAGCAGGAGAAGGAGGAGAGAGACACAAAATGCAGGTAGCAATTGAAATTGTAAACTGAAAAAACTGGCAAAACTGTCAACTGGAATGGAAAGTGAAGTGGGAATCCAAAAATGAAAATGAAATTCAATAAGCAAGATCTCTTACCTAACCCCATACAAAAAAAAAAACAGAGCAAATGTCAATCAAATGGCAGCTGTCTTTAATCAAGACAGTTGAACAAAAAGAAAAGGGGGCAACAAAGCATTAGACTGATTCGAGATGAGTGCGTGAGTCATGATCGGGAAATTAATCGAAGGACAAGAGGGTGGGTATACTTAAAGTATTTAGGGGGGACTTTAATTTAAAAGCTCGGCATTTTTTAGCATGAACTTACTCAGATCTTTTTGTTGTACTGTTAGTTTGTCTATTGTCATTTCAGTATTAATTGAATATTTACAGTTTTAGTCAGAGAATAATACCGGAACCGTTAACCGAAATAAACCGTTTCAAGCCACGTACCGATCGAAACCGCGATTACATTTTTTCGAGAACCGTTAACCGTTATAATAGGAACCGAAAAATCCGGAACCATACCGAAACGCTTATTCCGGTACTGTTTCGGTTTCTTGTTGAAATATTTAACTGGTTAAATAGCAATAATTACACTGAGAAGAAAGTATTACATTTACCTTTGAAAAAAAAATTTTTTTCGATTATTTTGTTTTGCATTATTATTATAGCTTGGGCATTCCACATTCATCCCCTTCAAACCATTTTAAAAAATTCGAAATAGTTTAGGAGATATTGCCATTTTAGTGGAGCAAAGTTCTTGCTTGAGGAAGCACTCAATACCAATTAAGAGGGTCTTTTACCTTTGAAAAACATTTTTTTTCGATTATTTTGTTTTGAATTATTATTATAGCTTGGGCATTCCACATTCATCCCCTTCAAACCATTTTTAAAAATTCGAAATAGTTTAGGAGATATTGCCATTTTAGTGGAGCAAAGTTCTTGCTTGAGGAAGCACTCAATACCAATTAAGAGGGTCTTTCACCTTTGAAAAATATTTTTTTTTGATTTTTTTGTTTTGCATTATTATTATAGCTTGGGCATTCCACATTCATCCCCTTCAAACCATTTTCAAAAATTCCAAATAGTTTAGGAGATATTGCCATTTTAGTGGAGCAAAGTTCTTGCTTGAGGAAGCACTCAATACCAATTAAGAGGGTCTTTTACCTTTGAAAAATATTTTTTTTCGATTTTTTTTGTTTTGCATTATTATTATAGCTTGGGCATTCCACATTCATCCCCTTCAAACCATTTTAAAAAATTCGAAATAGTTTAGGAGATATTGCCATTTTAGTGGAGCAAAGTTCTTGCTTGAGGAAGCACTCAATACCAATTAAGAGGGTCTTTTACCTTTGAAAAATATTTTTTTTTCGATGTTTTTGTTTTGCATTATTATTATAGCTTGGGCATTCCACATTCATCCTCTTCAAACCATTTTAAAAAATTCGAAATAGTTAAGGAGATATTGCCATTTTAGTGGAGCTAAGTTCATGCTTTAGGAAGCACTCAATACCAATTAAGAGGGTCTTTTACCTTTGAAAAATATTTTTTTTTCGAAAATGTTCAAAGTACAAGACCCCTTAAAGATACAAATTTTTTGAAGATATTTAGAGATATTGTACAAATTTTATAAAGGCCAAATTTTATTCGAAATTAAAGTCGAAGGATTTTTAAGTCTTAGAAAACTAAAAACCAAATAGTTCCTTAACCGATAACCCAATTTCGGTTCCGAAACGATATTCGTTTCGGGATTAATCCCTGGTTTTAGTATATTTGTTCAGTATTTTTAGGCAATTAAAATTTTGTATGAATTTCTGGGCACAACTTCTTTTATTTCACCCTGTCATCTCTAGCATAAGTCAAATTTCACTTCACTTCCGCCTACCGTTTGCCCTTTTAGCTTAACAGCTTCTAAAATTACAAAAACAAAAAAAAAGGCAACGATTCGAATAAAATTTCATCAACTGAAATATGGCACCTCATATGTAGGAGTAGCTGTTCTCGACTAGGAGGATCCCCCAAAGGTAATAACCATAAAAGCCAAACACCATTGCCCAAACGTTGTTGAGTTTCAAATGCCCAAGTCGTGCATTTGATGTTGTTGCTGCTCTCATGGCCATGGCAAATGGAAATTGAAGTACCCGCGTAATGCCAAGAAGAACCATCGACGGGAAAAGCTTATAAATCCTCAAGTTTGTTAAGTAGTTATTTAACTCCCCACACAAGCAAAAACCTTAATAAAGTGATGGAGCCGACCCCATCCCTACCCTACCCACCCATCCTCCTGCACACGCTTCGCATAACTTGGCAAACTTCACGAGGCGGAAGGAAAACAAAAGCATATAAATTGCAGGCATACTTCTAAAAGCCTTCTCAAAGGCTTGGGCAAAGAGTTTGGAGTTCACGTGCGGTCAATATGCACAAATGTTGCAGGCAGGGCAGGGCAGGGCAGGGCAGGCAGGTGGATGGGGTCTGCACTTGCTGGATTTGCTTAAATGTCTAGAAATGGGATGTAATGCGTAATTCATGATGCCATTTGCACAGCTGGATAAATCTTGCAAATTAAGTCAGGTCTTATGTTGCCCAGGTGCCTGGTTACTAAAGGCCCAACACGATCTGGGACTCGATGCCTAATTAAGGTAGCTCAAATATACAAATATAATTTATATGTACAAGGGGAGTTCAAAGGGGAGGGGAGGGGGTTATGTAATCACAGTGATGCCAAAAGAGCTGGAACAAATTAGCTAAATTTGAGTTAGGTCAAAAAAAAAGTAAGGCAATCAATAGAAACTTAACTTGTAAGGTCAGAAAATGACTAGAGCTTGAGAAATCGGTTCTATTCCGAGGTCTATGTTAATCTACATAAATCTGTTAAGGGTAGTTACATAGCTGTTACAATCTGTGCACGCCTAGAAAATTCACACAATTCAGTTTACATTTCGTAATAGGTACCCTTATAATGCTCTTGTCCTATAGAAGTTGGTTCGTAGTGTCAAGTCTTGCGTGTCGATCGACTATTTTGGTACCTGGTACCCACAAATTCTCCAAATTCTAAAGTGCTGAGCCAACTCATTTTAAGTCGACGGCTTTTACATTTCCTTCTTGTCCACGAGTTTCTTTAGATCAGCGGTGGGCATGAAATTTAACAACAACAACAGAAACGAGAAGGCAAAGATAACTACGACTGTGCCGAAGTTTTAATACACTTGCAAAAAGTTCACTCCAACTGATGTTACCGGTAGAATGTATATAGCATATAGATATCAGATTTTTATAAATTCAAAATCGTTGAGAATCAAAATTTGATCACACTACTATAAAAAAAAATTTTCTTATTAAAATTCATTTTCCGACTAATCGGTTCTATGGCAGCTATATGCTATAGTCATCCGATTTTTATCGATTTTCCCAGAATTATGTGGATGCAATTAAAACTAATTTATACTTAAACGACATAATTTCGCTAAAAAAAAAACGATATACCCCGGAAAAACTAATCAGTGGAAAAAAACATTATTCCGTGTGGAAAAACTCTAATTGGGACTTCGGAATTATGTCGTTTCAAAACGACATTATTTCGCGCGGAGTTATGTCGTTTTAAAATGACATAATTCCGCCTTCATTTGTACTGAGCGCAATTATGTCGTCGGAATTATGTCGCTAAGCCCATTAGGGTACATTTTGGGCTTGTTTCGTGAAGACATTGAGCTAGTTTAATGAACATGTTTCATGAACATTATGTCTCTTTTATTGTATGCTTCCAATTGTCCATTGTCCGAGTCCTCTGCAGCTATTACAACAAGTACTCTTTCCTTCTCAGTGGTTACAGTTCCGACTTAAATTCTTCGGTACCTCAGAAATTCGTAGTGACTTCTGCTACCTTTGAGGAAATCCTTTTGATTACACAAAAGGAAGTAGGGGCGTTGCAAGTTATTAGACTATCTAAATTTCTCCCACCGAATCAGAACGGAATCCTTTCTCTTCTTCTTTATATCTTTCCTACATTTAAGATACCCAAATGTAACTGATTCAAAATAATCAAGTTGCTAATAGCTTAATAAAGATAACTAAACTACAATTATCGGGTGGTATAAGCAGAGCTAGGCAACGGTTGTGGTGTATGAATAGATACATCTCGATGGACTGGGAATAAATATTTTTTTACAACACCCTCGTTCCGTGGGAATCGGTCATTGCGCTATTTTTAATATATTCTGGGATTCGAACTTTCCACTGAACACGAATAGAAATGCATCTAAACGCATTGCACCATCGCACACGCTTATTGCTACTTAAATGTTCTTAAAGTGATTGAGTTTATTTCTTGATGGGTTAAATTGAACCCGATTTTTGTAGAGTTTATCTATAAAATGATTTTGTGGTTAGCCCTTAATAGCTTTAATATGGCTAAAGTGTCTCCACTGCAAGTCATTTCCCCCCCTGCTGCCCCTTGTGACACATGCCTTTGAGCGCTTAACCAAGCCAACGAGTTCTGGTTCTGGCGATATTCGATTTTTTTTTTTCTTGTTTTTTTTTTATTTCTGCCTGCCTTCCAACATTGAAGTATGTTAGGTTATTCATTGGCAGCCTCCCAGTCAGGGCAAAGTGGAAATGCAAATATTTACCCAAGTTTCACTCTCCCCGGAATGCCTCTGGCCTGGGCCCGAGTTGGCTTTTGTAGCTTCAATTATTCAGGCATGTTTACAAGTTGACAGATTGCAAGTGGAGGAGGCCAAACTGGGGGTGGCTTAAGCCTTTTAATGTGCACTTCTCACTCACCTCATCTCTCTTCTCTCTCTTCTCTTGCAGCCCTCTTGTTCACACTGGAGCCGCAGGATGCCGTTGTGCCCGAGGGCCATTCGGTGCTCCTTCAATGCGCTGGCTTGGCTCAGGTGGCCTCGGGTCGTGGTGCCAAGGGCAAGGCCACGCCTCCGCCTACCAGCATACGCTGGCGTGGACCAGATGGTCAGGATCTGGGCATAGTGGGTGATACATTTCGCACCCAGTTGAAGAATGGTTCGCTATACATCAGCTCTGTGGAGGAGAATCGTGGCCTAACTGGAGCCTATCAGTGTCTACTCAATGCCGTTGGTGTGGGCAGTGTTTTAAGTCGTCCCGCTTTGGTGGCCATAGCAAGTCAACCGGATCTCAATCAGGATTTTATAGAAACATATTTACTGCCCGGCCAGACGGCCTACTTCCGTTGCATGCTGGGTGAGCCCAATTGGCAAATGGGCCTAAAACATGCGGTACAATGGTTCAAGGATGACATGCCCTTGCCTTTGGATAAATTGCGTATGGTGGTGCTGCCCAATGGAGCATTGGAAATTGATGAAGTGATAGCCTCTGATCGGGGTTCCTATCAATGCAACGTGACCTCGGCTAGCGCCTCCCGCTTGAGTAGCAAAACAAATTTGAATATCAAAAAGCCAATTGAATTGAGTGCAGAAAATTCGGTGGCTCCCTCCTTTCTGGTGGGACCCTCACCCAAGACTGTCAAAGAAGGTGACACCGTGACCCTGGATTGTGTGGCCAATGGTGTACCCAAGCCACAAATTAAATGGCTCAGAAATGGTGAAGAACTGGATCTAAATGATCTCGATTCACGTTTCTCCATTATAGGCACAGGTTCCCTACAAATCTCCAGTGCCGAGGACATCGACTCGGGCAATTATCAATGTCGCGCCAGTAATACAGTGGACTCTCTAGATGCTCAGGCCACAGTTCAGGTGCAAGTGCCACCCAAATTCATTCAAGCACCCAGAGATAAGACGGCGCATGAAAAGGAGGAACTGGAACTGGAGTGTGCCATTCGAGGCAAACCCAAGCCAACTATTAAATGGCTTAAAAATGGCGATGTCATCACGCCCAATGATTATATGCAACTGGTGGCTGGCCATAATCTACGAATACTTGGCCTCCTGCACTCGGATGCGGGCATGTTCCAGTGCGAGGGCACAAATGCGGCTGGCAGTGTTCAGGCGGCGGCACGTCTGCGTGTGGTGCCACCAGGAGGTGAGTAGCGTATTGTAGTTTCATAGCTTGGTGTCCAGTATTCTTCAGCTAAAAAGCCTAAAACCAAAACGAAAATTTCACCTAATTCCCATTTACGGAAACTCCTGCTTTTGTACAAACAAAAAGATTCCCTCTTTCCTGCTTTTGTAAAAAAAAAAACATTTATTTATGTGTGTTTATGTATTGTTTGTAAATAACTAAAAAGAAATTATGTATAATTAAACTAAACTTATTTTTCAATTATTTAACTACTGAAATCTGTAAAAAAAAAAAAAAAAGTATAGCCTACTTTTGGGTTAAGCATATTAAGCAACATTTTACTGAAAATTTAGGTTTAGGAATTTTTCTATCTATGTAAATTGAAAAAATTCCAGAAATCGCTTTAGACCTTAAATCAGGGAAGTAAACCTTATACCGTAAAAAAAAAACCGATTAAAACTCTGAGCCAGGGCTGCTAACCGGTTCGAAGTCAAAGTATCCGTGATTTTTGGGAAGTCTGACACGACTCAACACGATATTTTCGTGTTGCAGCATCAGATTTTGTGCGTGTCAGTATTGAACTCTTAAATTACGAACACGGTCTAGCACGACATACCAGAAGCATTGCAAGAGCTACCAATGCATCCAGAAAAAGTCAGTTTGGTGCGGTTTATGGGCTGGTGGCATCATTGGACCGTACTTTTTCAAAGATGATGCGAATTGTCGATTTTGGAGTGAATATCAGCCAGAAGCATTGCAAGAGCTACCAATGCATCCAGAAAAGTCGGTCGGTTTATGGGCCGATGGCATCATTGGACCGTACTTCTTCAAAGATGATGCGAATTGTCGATTTTGGAGTGAATATCAGCCAGAAGCATTGCAAGAGCTACCAATGCATCCAGAAAAAGTCACAGTTTGGTGCGGTTTATGGGCCGATGGCATCATTGGACCGTACTTTTTCAAAGATGTTGCGAATTGTCGATTTTGGAGTGAATATCAGCCAGAAGCATTGCAAGAGCTACCAATGCATCCAGAAAAAGTCACAGTTTGGTGCGGTTTATGGGCCGATGGCATCATTGGACCGTACTTTTTCAAAGATGATACGAATCGTAACGTAACTGTGAATGTTGAGCGCTACCGTGAGATGATATCCAACTTTTTTTTGCCCAAAATGCAAGAGCTTGACTTGCGTGACATGTGGGTTCAACAAGACGGTGCCACATACCACACTGCACGCGCAACAATGAACTTATTGAGTGGCGAGTTCGGTGAACATTTTATTTCACGTTCGGGACCGGTCAATTGGCCGCCTAGATCGTGCGATTTAACGCCTTTAGACTATTTTTTGTGGGGCTATGTTTAAGCTCATGTCTATACAGACAAGCCCGCTTCAATTGACGCAATACAAACCGACACTCAAGTAGTATGAAAAAATACTAAGGGCCGATTTCTTATCTCCTACACTATCTGTCACCTAAACTTAACAAATAACAGAGTAAAATGTGTGATTATCTGACACATAGCAGCTATCTAGAAGATCGGAAATCGGCCTTAAGTCAATTAGTCTACCTGACAAAATATGCTTTATAAATATCTACATTTTTTCTTTATTGTCTGTTAATCACACTAATTAAAGTCAAATAGTTTAAAAAAAATTCAAAACCAAACCAGGAAGCGGTTTTTTTTACTATTTGTAAAGTCTTGCGTGTCGTATTTACGAAATTTTTGACCATGCGTGTGGTGTGCCTGTTTGAAATATGGCATTCGTCTTACAGTCAAAATATTCGACACCTCCTTTCTCTAAGCTGAACCGAACTGGAGATTTTTTTTACCTCCTGAACTGAAACACAAAAAAAATTTTCAAAAAAAAATTTGATCCAAACTAAGAAATTTAATTTTTTTTTAGGTTATAAAAATTTTCCGAAATTTTTTAAAGTTATGAAAATTTTTAGAAATTTTTAAAGTTATGAAAATTTTTAGAAATTTTTTAAAGTTATGAAAATTTTTAGAAATTTTAAATGTTATGAAAATTTTTAGAAATTTTTCCTGTACATTCCTGATACAGAAATACCCTTAAAAAGAACTTTGATTGAGGTTTAAAAACCTCTCTAAATTCGAACCCGCGAAGTTGTTTGGTTTTTTAAGTTTTAAATCCATGAAAATATTAATTTCCTGACTCTAATATTTATACATTCTAGATCAGGACGAAAAGCTGAGTTTGTCTCTCAGTTTCGGGCTGAAATTTTACATACAGCCATGTTCTCAATTCCACTTCCACAAAAGTATTGTGATTTTGAGACTAAATTTGGTGCAAAAACCGTTTTGAAATCACAAAACTTTTGTGACCAATAGGTCAGAAAATGGATCTTAGTAAGAAAAAATCGATTTTGATTTCAATGATGACTTTTTAAAAACCATCAAATTATGAATATTATATGATTTCAAACAGTACTGCAAAAGTTGGACCAAATCGGATGACTTTATCCTATAGCTACCATATAACCAATAGATCGGAAAATGGGTTTTAGTAAGAAAAACTTGATTGTTTTCCATAATAGAGTTCCTTAACTGAGTTATTAATAATATTATATACTTTCAAACAGTTTTGCAAAATTTGGTTAAAGTCCGATGACTATATCCTATAGCTACCATATAACCAATAGGTCAGAAAATGGATCTTAGTAAGAAAAACTTTTTCGTTTTCAATGATAACTCATTAATTATGAATATTATATGATTTCAAACAGTTCTGCAAAATTTGATCCAAATCGGATGAATATATCCTATAGCTACCATATAACCAATAGATCGGAAAATGGGTGTTAGTAAGAAAAACTTGTTTGTTTTCCATAATAGGGTTCTTAAACTGTGTTATTAAGAATGTTATACAATTTCAAACAGTTCTGCAAAATGTAAATCCGAATAGGATGAATATATCCTATAGCTACCATATAACCAATAGATCGGAAAATGGGTCTTAGTGGGAAAAACTGTTTTGTTTTCCATGCTAGGGTTCTTAACTTCAGCAAATATGAATATTATGTGCTTTCAATCCGATTTGCAAACTTTGGTCGGAATCGTGAGACTATTCCTATAGCTGTTATAGAACAGATCGGTAGAAAAATGTATCTTAGTAAGAAAACTGAATTTCTTTTTGATAAGAGCTTGCTTAAATTAAGAATTAAACAAACAGATTCTAAATAATGCTGAATTTTTGAATATATATCTGACATCTGGTATATTTATTCTATAGGTAAAATCAGTTGGCTTGGCCTTCTCGTTAATTGGGGGTTAGAGGTTTTGCCTTTAATAAATTTTCCATTTAGTTTTGGGGGGTTAAAGCGATTTCTGGAATACCCCACTCATTATATACATTTAACTGTTACCCAAAAGTATGCTATATAATTTTGTAATTTTTTGTAAAAAAGAAAATCAAACCTTATTCTAATTTCTTAACATTTAAAATATCATTTATTAATTTTAAATATTTATTTTCTTTATCATTTCTTTTCCTTATTTCCCACCCAACTCCACAAATTCCTTCACCCCTCCCCAAAAGTGAAAATCAAACAACGTAAATCCCAAGGCCAATCAACCAAATCCCTACAAACCTCTGACTTGCCCAACAAACGACGTAAAACATTCAATTCCGGGGAGCTACGCACCAAATCTGGTGGCAGCTTTCCCAGCAACGAAGACCTAGACGAGGAGGACGACTCGGACGAAGTTGAGACTACGCGTTTGTTGTCCAAAACTCTTTTGGACAGTTTACATTCACATAAATTTGCTCGTGCGGAGCAACCACTCCTAGACGAGGCCAGTGCCTTAAGCAGGCAAGCCGAACTTAAAGTACCTACCAAAACGGACAGCAGGGATAGCGACGACGACGACGACGACGATGACGATGATGACTATGACGATCCGAATGCCAAACAGCAAATAATAGCAGCCTATAAACAAGGCGATGATCCCAACAAAATACTGGCCACCTATCAGAACAAGAACAAGAAATCCCAACAGCAACAACAACAACAACAACCACCACTTCCCTCCAACTTTGATTCTATAGATTCAGCCCAAGGCATTGATGATGCAGCTAATGACCATGTTAAGGCTCTGGGTAGTGGCCTATTGGCCAGATTGCCCAGTCCACCACGTGATTTGGTGGCTCAGATTGTAAAACCTCGATTTGTGACTCTAAGCTGGGTGGAGCCGCAACAAAATGCGGGCGAGGTGGTCTACTACACGGTCTACTACAAGATGAACAACAGCGAACGGTAAGCGGAAATTTATTTTCTTGATTGGCCATTTCCTTTAATATTTTCCTTCTTTTTTTTCAGTGAACAAAAAATGGTGACCAAATCGCATGATGATCAACAGGTTAACATTCAATCTCTATTACCTGGTCGCACATATCAATTCCGTGTGGTGGCCAATACCAATTTTGGTAATGGAGAATCCTCAGCTGCGCTAGAGGTTAGCACACAACCGGAGGTGAATATAGCCGGACCGCCACGTAACTTTGAGGGTTATGCACGTAATCATAAGGAGATTTATGTGCGTTGGGATCAGCCCACGGTGACAAATGGAGAGATTTTAAAGTATAGAGTCTTCTACTCAGAGGTGAGTCTTTGTCTTACTCCTAAACCATATCTTAAAGCCATTTTTATATTATTTACAGAATGAAAGCGGAGCTGATTTGTATGTGGATAGCACTTCATTGGATACGCTGCTTACCGAACTACGTCCCTATACAGATTATGTCATCAGTGTGGTACCCTTCAATCACAATGGCCGTGGCGATGCCTCTGCAGAGATTAAAGTGAAAACCTACTCCTCTACGCCCTCGGAACCGCCTAATAATGTTACCCTAGAGGTGACCACTTCAAGTGTGAGTAATTCAAAAGAAACCTTAAAATTGTCACGATGTTTGCAACGCATCTCCGACCCCATTAGGTATACCTGGTCGAAATAAATATTGGGAGACTTAATTTTTTTAACACAAAATCGTAAATGGCTTTTAGTTTATTTTTTTTATTTTTTTCATAAATATAGAGAATAAATGAATTGAAAACAAATTAAAATTTTGTAATTTACTTTACTTTTAATTTCCAAACTAAATCCTTTTGTTTGCTCCCTTCATTAGAAAGAAAATATTTTTTTAATATTATAGTCAGAGGAATAAAATGTATTTGTTTTACCTAATTTTTTTAAAAAGGTTTAGGCATTGATATTACCAAATTTTTTAAGGTTTGTTCTTCGATTTTGGCCCATTCTTCGATAATTGCTTCCAAATTTTTAAATTGTCGTCCATTGCTATAAACTTTGTTCGAGAGTATCCCCCAAACATTCTCAATCGGGTTTAAGTCGGGACTACAAGCTGGCCACCCCAAAAGATCAATTTTCCGATCCTCAAAAAACTGCTTTGACGCTTTGGATACATGGATTGCAGCGTTATCCTGTTTAAAAATCAACTTTTCCTCCCAGAATGTTTCGCTAAACGGTATCAAAACTTCGTCCATAAGGCTTATGTACATCTGAGAATTCATTCGTGTTGATACAAAACATACAGGGGATCTTCCAGGGTGTCCAAATGCAGCCCATACCATCAGAGATCCTCCACCAAAATTGCGAGCATAGCAGGACTTTCGTTCACGACGGATATCTCTCCAGTACATCATTTTTCCGTCAGGACCATCCAAGTTGAATTTTTTTTCGTCACTGAAGATAACGTTTTCCCATTCACTTGTCCAAAATTTGTACTTTTCTGCAAAAAGCAGTCGAGCATAGGTTTGCGAACCATTTTTTCATACGAATATGAATACGACGGGGGGTGATCTTAAGAGACAGTTTAGCCTTTATATCCCGTGAACGTAGTCGCTGTATTTACAGCCAAATTCTTTATTTGTCGTTTGGTTCGTTCTGACACTGTGGAAGGTCGGCCCCTTTTAATTGTTTTATTGTATGCTTCCGTGTTTTTTAAAATTTTTTGAACAGTATTCTTGCTAATTTCAACAATATTGGCTATTTCGCGAATGCTTTTGCCTTCATTGCGCAGATTAAGGATAATATTTTGCATATTCTCCGAGAGCCTTACTCCATTACCCATTATTTCTGTTTTTACTTGTCGCACTATATTAAATTAACATTTTTTTAGTTTTAAATAACTTAATTTTCTTATACACAGATAGTAAGAATCAAATACTCACCTTATTTTACGAAAATCTTAAGTAAACAGTCAATTAGCACAACTTTCTTGATGGTGTACCAATAATAATTTCGTACTAGGAAAAAATCACATTTCACAACACTGGTCAAGAAAAAGCCCCAGATTATAAAATTCAAACTTTTAACATGCCGATACTTACATGGTATGCAAGCACATTAAAAGAAATTGTTTGTGTCATTTAAATGCTTACCAATTTTTATTAACGGTGAAAAATAACTATGATACGTGAGTGTCCCAATATTTATTTCGACCAGGTATATATTCTTGATCAGCATGACAAGCTGAGTCGATCTAGCCATGACCGTCTGTTTCTATGCTATCTCCACCCTTAGTTTCAAAGCTATCTTGACCAAACTTTGCAAAAATTCTTTAAATACAAATAGGCTGCACATTTGTCGGAATCCGACGGATCGGTTGACTATATCATATAGCTGCCATAGGAACGATCGGTCCAAAAACTAGTTCTAGTGAGAAAAACTTTTTAGTTTTCTATTGTAGCGTCACCAATCGTGGTATGTATAAGTTTTAAATGCTTCTACATAATTCTGGAATAATTGATCAAAATCGAATGACTATAGCATATAGCTGCCATATAAACGATCAGTTCAAAAACTAGTTCTAGTAAGAAAAACTTTTTTGTTTACCATCGTAGCGTCTCCAATCGTGGTATTTATAAGTTTTATATGCTTCCAAATAATTCTGGAAAAATTAATCAAAATCGGATGACTATATCATAAAGCTGCCATATAAACGGTCGCTCCAAAAACTAGTTCTAGTGAGAAAATCTTTTTTGTTTTCCATCGTAGCGTCACCAATCGTGGTATATATTATTTTTATATGCTTCCACATAATTCTGAAAAAATTTATCAAAATCGGATGACTATAGCATATAGCTGCCATATAAACGATCGGTCCAAAAACTAGTTCTAGTTAGAAAAACTTCTTTGTTTTCTATCGTAGCGTCAGCAAACGTGGTATATATAAGTTTTATATGCTTCCACATAGTTCTGAAAAAATTTATCAAAATCGGTTGACTATAGTCTATAGCTGCCATATAAACGGTCGGTCTAAAAACTAGTTCTAGTGAGAAAAAATTGTTTGTTTTCCATCGTAGCGTCACCAATCGTGGTATATATAAGTTTTATATGCTTCCACATAATTCTGGAAAAATTGATCAAATTATTAAATAGGAAAGGGTATTTAAATCATCGGCGTAGCCGATCTTAGCCTCCTATTTTGTATATTTTAAATTCATTCCCAACTTTCTTTTCAGTCCATTACCGTACACTGGGAGCCACCCGCTGAGGAGGATCGCAATGGTCAAATTACGGGCTATAAAATTCGCTATCGCAAATTCAAAGATGCCCCTCAGGTCAAGAGTACCCCAGCCAATATACGTTACTTTGAGCTAAGCAGCTTGGATCGCAATGCCGAGTATCAGGTGAAAATTGCGGCCATGACCGTCAACGGTTCGGGTCCCTTTACGGAATGGCATCGTGCCAATACCCTGGAAAATGATTTAGATGAAACTCAAGTGCCTGGCAAACCCATTTGGATTAATATACAACCCGGAGCGGATAATATTGGCCTACACTGGGGTCCACCACAACAGCCAGAGATTAAAATACGCAACTATGTGTTGGGCTGGGGTCGTGGCATACCCGACGAGAATACCATTGAGCTAAAGGAAACCGAACGTTATCATGTGCTCAAGAACTTAGAATCAAATACGGAATATGTGGTCTCTCTCAGAGCACGCAATGTCAAAGGTGATGGTCCACCCATTTATGATAATATCAAGACCCGAGATGAGGAACCCATTGATGTGCCCGTGCCCTTGGAAGTGCCGGTGGGTTTGCGTGCCATTACCATGTCCAGTTCTTCAATTGTTGTATATTGGATAGACACCATGTTGAATAAGAATCAACATGTCACCGACAATCGTCACTATACGGTCAGCTATGGCATTACCGGCTCCAGTCGTTATCGTTATCACAACACCACCGATCTCAATTGCATGATCAATGACCTACGACCCAATACCCAATATGAATTTGCTGTTAAAGTGGTCAAGGGACGTCGCGAATCTGCCTGGTCCATGTCCGTACTGAATAGTACCTATCAAAATGTACCCATTACCCCGCCACGTGAGCTTAGTGTGCATCTAGATGAACAGAATCCATCCACCGTCATAGTACAATGGCTGCCACCCAAACACACAGTGGGTCAAATCACCGGCTACAACATTTACTATACCACGGATACCACCAAAAGGGATAGAGATTGGTCCATAGAAGCATTTGCCGGCGAAGAGACCATGCTGATGTTACCCAATCTAAAACCCTATACCACCTACTATTTCAAGGTGCAAGCACGCACCACCAAGGGCAGCAGTACAAATGCACCATTTTCGGCCTTGGTCTCCTATACCACCAGTGCAGCGGTCATAATGCAGGAAGCGGATACCATAGCCAAGGGTATAGATAATGAAAAGTTGCTGTACATCATTATAGGAGCCACTGTGGCGGTATTGCTGCTAGTACTGCTGGGCATACTCCTGCTATGTCGTCGCAAACCTCAATCCTCACCCGAACATACCAAGAAGAGGTAAGTGAAGGTCATCTTTATTTAAACTCAATTCTAAAATTTAACGAAAAGTAAACCAAAGGCAATTATTAGGCATGAGACATGATTATCTATGTGGCCTTATTTCTTCGGTTGCCCATATAATCTAGTAACCGAACATATTCTTGTCACTTTACATATAAAATTAAATATCTCTACACAGATCCATTTGGACTGGATATGGGCATTTCTTTTTTGGGGATATTGAAATGCATATACTTTTAAAATTTACACATTCTTTTGATATTTTTAGCTCCATTTTCACATCCTTTGGATATTATTCAGCTCCATGTGGAAAACTAGATCAATTTATATTGTTAATTTAATCTCAAATGGATAAAAAATATGTGATATGGCATACCAGTCCAAATGGATATAAAAAATATCCAATGGATCATCAAAAAATATATTTTTCTGTGTAGTGATTTCCGTGACACTTCCGATATATCAGAGATTTTAGCCTCGATTGATTTGCAAAACGTTTAAAAAACCGTGAGATTTTCGAGAGATTTTACTATCTTATTTACAAATCTAGTTAGAAGGTTTGTGTCTTAGCTAATGGTTTGTCTCATCAAACTAGGTTGCGTCTCTCTCTAATAAAATTTCCCTTTTCTAAGTTACGAGTTAATTATACCCGTTAACCGTAGAATAAAAAGGGAACTAACACTTTCCAAGTGTATAATAAACTTGCATTCCTTTTTTGAATAGCTGGAACAGCTAGAAGAACTTTTGATATTTTATGAAATATCGTTTTTGAAACACCATATATGTATGTTCTTTTAGAAGATAATAATAGGGAATGTTTTCAGGTTCAAGAAGTCAATAATTTATAAGGTTGAGTTCGAAAGACCCAAACAACCTGTACCGAACCATTTCTAAGCGATTCGGTTCTGAACCAGTTTGCAGCCCAGCTTTTTACTATTCGTGTTTGCTTGCACTTGAACATTAACTTATTAGAAAAATTCCAAATTGATCAAAGAATTAGGGAAAATACGCTGTTTATTAAACAGAGACTCACGCATGGTGATATTAATAATGCCACATTGAAAAAAGATCCAGATCTGACGGGAAAAGCGGCAACACTTTCGACAAATTTGCCAACTATAGAAGAATATGCAAATTTTCTGAAATTTTAAAGCTGTTTGAAATGATTACACTGTGCAGCTCGAAAAAAAGACAAGACCAACTTGAACGATTTTTACCTATTTCGGGTCCTGGGATTCGAACTGCGTCATTAGTTTTATGAGTTATAACGATGGCTTCATAGAAAACATTTTTTTTAAAGTTTTTCATCAAGTAAATTTTTTTTTTCTAAATTGTAAAAAAATTATATCTGATTCTTGTGAAAACTGAATAAAAAGATTTAAATGTCCTCTAATTTACTACATTTACAGATTTTCGATATCATTGCGCTTTCAAAAGTTATGGTCCAAAAACTAAAATAACTGCAACCTTTTTTAGATAAAATTTTGTACAACAAATTATTTAAAATTTCCAAATATTAAGTAAAATCACAATAAAATCATTTTTTAATGTCTTCCCCTTTGTTCTCCAACAATATCTTGATTTCTAATAAAATTATTCCTAATTTAATGTCATTTTGGTAATAAAAATTATGTTAAAAAAATTTTTAAATTTTTTAGATTTTAATCTATAACTTTTTAATGCGCAATGATATCGAAAAACTGTGAATGCATTTAATTAGAAAACATTTAAATCTATTTTTACTATGAATAAAATATATTTTTGGTATTTACAAAAATTATTTAACTTCGTAAAAAACTTAAAATTATAATTTTATATGAAACCATCGTGATAACTTAAAAAAGTAATGATGCAGTTAAAACCGTTCAAGTTGGTCATGTCTTTTTTATTTTTTGAAAAAAACTATCACAGTGTTATTACTAAGCAGTTACATCATTTCTGCATGCCTAATAATTGGTCAGTCTCTTAACATTTTACAACAATCAATCTTCTTCTCACCAAAGAGTTCATGCAAGCAATACACCTAGCTGGTCCTTTGAAAAATTTCGATTTCTTTTGCATTTATACATTCAACATAAAATTCAAATTAATATTGAAATTTAGTAGCAAAGTGCTGAGGATGCAGTCAATACAACCTTAAGAGCTGGTCTTCTACCTTTGAAAAAAAATTTTTTCGTTTCATTTTTTCTTTTGCATTATTATTAGCTTGGGCATTCCTTTGACATCCCCTTCAAACCATTTTCAAAAATTCGAAATAGTTTAGGAGATATTGCAATTTTAGTGGAGCAAAGTTCATGCTTGAGGATGCAGTCAATACAACCTTAAGAGCTGGTCTTCTACCTTTGAAAAAAAATTTTTTTTCGATTTTTTTCTTTTGCATTATTATTATAGCTTGGGCATTCCTTTGACATCCCCTTCAAACCATTTTCAAAAATTCGAAATAGTTTAGGAAGATATTGCAATTTTAGTGGAGCAAAGTTCATGCTTGAGGATGCAGTCAATACAACCAAAAGAACTGGTCTTCTACCTTTGAAAAAAAAATTTTTTTTCGATTTTTTTTCTTTTGCATTATTATTATAGCTTGGGCATTCCTTTGACATCCCCTTCAAACCATTTTCAAAAATTCGAAATAGTTTAGGAGATATTGCAATTTTAGTGGAGCAAAGTTCATGCTTGAGGATGCAGTCAATACAACCTTAAGAGCTGGTCTTCTACCTTTGAAAAAAAATTTTTTTTAGTCATCTCGGGGTTTCTTTGTTGATACCATTACCATTATGAACGAGTTTTTATTCAATTTAACACCTTGTAAACACTATGCTTACTTTCAGCTATCAAAAGAACAATGTGGGCGTACCCAAACCGCCAGATCTGTGGATACATCATGATCAAATGGAGCTAAAAAACATAGACAAAAGTCTGCATACCGTAACACCTGTTTGCAGTGATGCAGCTTCCAGCAGTGGAGCCCTAACGCTACCCCGCTCTGTGGTGCACAGTGAATATGAGGTGGAAACCCCGGTGCCGGGACATATGACCAACTCTTTGGACAAACGCGCCTATGCCCAGGGTTATATGAGTAAGTTTATCTATCCAATTCAACTTGATATCAAGCTTATTCCTCTTTATTACATCCTTAGCCACTTCCATGAACTCTACCATGGAGCGTCCACAGTATCCACGTACCCAGTATAATCATCAGAATCGCTCGCACATGACCATGGAAACGGGTCTCTCGCAACAAAGTCTCACCCAGCCGCAAAACAATAGCCTGGCCCAGACACCCGAACATCCCTATGGAGGCTATGATGCCAGTTTCTGGTGAGTTCTCAGCCCTAGCCTGGAGTTTTAAGTATTTAGCATATTTCTAAGCTCTATACCCCACAGACAGTTTACAAAATTCTCCAGCAAAATTATCCAAAATTTTTTTTATTTTGCTTTTACAAAATTTTTGTCAATTTTTTTATACAAAAAAATGGGTACCAGAACGCGTTGGGGCCGTGTCGATCCCAGTGTACAGGTCAATCTGGTACATGAGTCCAATACGAAAGTGATCAAACTGAATCGTAAAACGCTGCCACGGCGTGTGGAGCATCAGCTATTGCTGATGGCATCGCCGTCTCCGTTTCTTAACTTTATGAACAAATTTCGTTTGGACGAGATATTGATTAATCATCACTATAAGGGCGTCTATAGCATGCGAACTTCGGCGACCATAACCGAATTGGCCAATTACACATGGAACGTCATGTCAGTGTCCGATCGTCAGCCATATATTAAGTTGGCCCGGAAGGCGCAGCAGATACAGCAGGCGCGTAAGCTGCATTTTCTGGGTCAGAAGTCGTGCTCCTCCTCCTCCAATTGTTCGCTTGTTGTGTAAAATAATAAAAATATCTTAATTGAAATTATAAAAAGAGTTCAACCTGACTGACTGACTGACTTAAACTGTGGGAGATAGCATGCATTTTTTACTGTAGTTTCATCTTACTCTGAGTACTAAGACGGGGTTTTGGAAAATTCCGCCGGGAAATGTTGTATGAAACTTTTTTGTTTATCATCCAATCAGCTTAAAACTAAAAAAAAATCTAAATAAAAATTCAACAATAACTGCATACCAGTTTTCCGATAAAAATTAACCCACTACTTCCCCCATGGGTGAAAAATGGGTTTAGCCGATTAGTTCCAAACTCATTTTTGAAGCTAATCATACCCAAATTTAAAAGTCAGTCCCATTTGTTCGACCTATCGCTTTCGACCCTAAAACGACCCAAATCGTATGGGAATAGGGTCGATTTTGGACATAGAAGTGACTTTCAAATTTTCAAAAATCCTTCCCCAAAACTACGAAATTGGTCGGAAAACTGTTGTATGAAGATCTTTATTTTCATCATGTTAAAAAATACGGAAAATATTGTCGAAAAAAAAAAATTTTGAAGATTTTGTGCTCCATTCGAGTGTTTGGGGTAATCAACGTTTAAACAAATTCTATTTGTGACAAAATCACATCCAAAAAATATTTTTGTAAGTTTCAAAGATATTTTATTTATTATTGTTGGATGTGTGAATTGGTCTCACAAGGAAAATAAGTTTTTAATTTTTTTCATATGCGAAAAGATGTATATTCTAATAAAAACCGAATTAAAAGTTTTTACTAAATTCAAAAATTTAATAATATTTTAATCGGACCCAAATTTTTTTGAAAGCTCTATCTGGAAATTTCAATAAAATTGATATTTTGTTGGAAAAAGTCGCGCTAGCGCATTTTTTTGAATTTTGATATTTCCCTTACACTTTTTGTTTTAATAAAAGTTCCTAAATCTCACTCTTTATACATTGACTTTTGTATTCTTAAATCTTTCCAAGGGTACAAAGAGACAACAAAAAATGCATACGATACTATGCGATTGCTAAAAAACATCATTCTTTGATTTGCATCAACGCATATTTCAATGTCCCGTGCGACATTGAAAAACAACATTTGTTATCTGTGCGTCGAAAGTACATGCAAAAGGCTTATCCAATATTGAGTACAAATAGAGATTTTTAATAAAATTCAAATTAAAAAAATCATGATGAAAAATTAGAAGATTTGTGATCTTGGTACTTATATAAAGTTGGTCCCGTGCGACATATTAAGTGCGAATTTTAAAATTTTTTTTACATGAATGATTTTTTTTTTAAATCTTACGTTTTTATATTTAAAAGAGCAAAAACGGCGGCGAAAAAAATAAAGAGAGCTGCATACGGTGGAGAGAAAAGTTGAAGTACGATCCAATATTTTTTTTAAATTTGTTGTTTTTTTTTATTATTTGGAAATAAATACACTGAAATCTTCTGTTGACTTATTAACATTTTTATGATGATGGAAAAAAAAGTACCATGCGACATGTCTAGTGCGAAAGTTCATAAAATTGAATTTTAAAAAAAGCATAAGTTTTTTAGGTAAAATCAAAACAGTTTTTAAATACAATCAATGTACAAAATTATAAAATTAAAAAAATTGCAACATTGCCTCAGGATTCGCTAAAATTGGCTTGTCAATTGTTGGTTGCCTAAACCACTTCTGTTTTTGTCCCGTGCGAATGCCTTGGTTTTTTGTAATTATCTTGAAAAGTAAAAATTGAGCAAAATCAATCTTAGCATCAATTATAGGGCAAATTAAGAGCTATAAGTTAAGCCTTTTGTCAAAACAAAAATACGTTATATTTTGACTTCTTCTTCACTTCAAACCTGTTCGAAGGTCCCGTTCGACATAATGGAAATGCCCACATACAAAAATATGAAAAACATTACTTTGAAATTTTGCAAAAATATTCCACGAAAGTCGGAAAATGGACGAAAAACTGATGTATGGTTTTCATCCGATCAGCTCCAAATTTATTTTTAAAGCTTTAAATAATAAAATATTACCATCGGGATTTTCAAAATTTGGAGGAAAAAGATTGAAAATTTTTTTCCAATTTGATAGGATTCAAAATCATTTTCAAATCTACCCCTAAAGTCCGAAAATAGGCGGAAAATTTATGAATGAAATTTTTATTAGATTAGCTTCAATGTACAGATTAGTTTTTGAGCTCTACGTAACAAAATGTTACCAATGGGATTTTTCCAATTTTGAAATAACCCGTAAAATTGGCGGAAAATGGTTAGAAAAAATTTATTTTGTTATTTTTTAAGCCCATGTTTAAATACTTATACGCTAGTTAAAATAATAAAAATTGTTTTCCATTTTGTTTGATTTTTATAGCAATGCCAGCAATTTAGCCAATGGCAATGGTTGTGTGTCTACCATCGAGAGCTCGAAACGTGGACATCCGCTTAAAAGTTTCAGTGTGCCAGGACCACCGCCCACAGGCGCAGCCACGCCCCTGAATAAGCACAGTAAGTACAAACAGTGAATTCTTTTCCAAAATTATATACTAATCACTTATTCTCCAAACAGATCCTGCCGTTACCATACGTCCACAAAATCAATCGCCCTACAAGAAACCTTCCTTCTCGGCCGCCACACCCAATCGCTTGCAAGGCGGCAGCTCGGTGGCTCACTCAACCGATGAGATACAAAGACTGGCACCCAGCACCTCCACCGAAGAGTTGAACCAAGAGATGGCCAATCTGGAGGGACTAATGAAAGATCTAAGTGCCATTACGGCCAATGAGTTTGAGTGTTAACACCGAGTAAAGTAGTTTATGTTACTTGTTTTTTAGTTATTTTGTGACTCGAATTTGGTTTTAGTTTTTTATTAGTTAATACACGAGAGATCAATGAGAACTGTAAATATGAACCATGTCGCCATACATACATACATACATACACATAAATCATGCATAAACATTCTAGACTTACATAGGTAATTATGTTAATTTTAAACCGAATCAAAAGAAGAAACAAGTATTGTGCAGGCAACTCTCTATTTTATATTATGTACGAGTATTTATTGCCACTTTTAACCGCATGCTAAGCTATAAGACTCTCATATAAACATAACTTATGGATTAATCAACAACATTCGACATTTTTGTGTGCCATTTTTAAATTGTTTGCACGCCCTCCCCCTTTTCATGCTCCATCAACTACTTAAGCTATAAAGTCAAGTTCTAGACTGTAATCCATAAGCTAGGCCAGTAAAGCATTTACCAATTAAACTATATACTATTTAACTATATAACATATATATGGATAAAACATACATGACTTTTTTCATTTTGAATTCCTTGACATTTTCTGTATTATTAAACATTTGCTATGCACAATAAAAAGAAGATAATTCTCTCTCATTATTGAAGAAGGAAAAAAAACCAAAACTTAAATTTATATATATTTAAAAAAAAAATGCACAAACAGAAAACTTGTATTTTGAGAACATTGTGAACCGTTTATTTTCAATTTAAAAGAAATCTTGTAATCAAAAATGAAATTGCTAAAGAAAAATATATGCAACACATTGTGAAAAAATGAAAAATAAAGAAGGACTTCAATTAATTCCAAGCCTAAGACCTGGGGAAAAAAATGGAACAAGTGATTTTTTACAGAAGAGATCGAAACAAATGATCAAAACAATATGCATGACGGAAAATCTGGCATAAAATGCCTTTTATATGTATGCCTACACTCTGCGCCATTTGAATAGATACATTTTGGCCTCTTTTATGTATTCACGTATGGATGATCTAGAAGAAGGTGGGAGTCTTTCAGATACCTTTTTGGAAACCTGAGCTTTGTGTGCTCTAAGATATCTGCTAGAAAGTACGAGCCAAGAAATTCCTGTCTTTGTCATCTAAGAGCGGGGTATTCGTACAAAAGAAGTGTGAGACAGCATAAACCTATTCTTTGACCCTACCAACTTCTGCTGAAATCGTTATAGAAGACACCTAGTTCTGTCAGGCCAGTGTACCTGCTAAAGGCAAATCTGCCAGGTGGTGTTCTTAATAATTCTAAAGATAGAAATCAGAAATATGCGTATAATATAACAGTTACAATTGGTGAATGATAACATATAAAAATATCAATTTTTCTTTAATATATTATTAACCAATTGTTTCTGCTATTAAAAAGAATTTTTTATGCAGGTATTGAAATATTCGATTTTTCTACATAAAAAGCTTCGCACGTACTGGACACCCACTCTTTATAATAAACCACTTGTTACCGCTTCAAAGTTTAATATTTGGTTTTAGCTTAAAATTGCATTTTAAAATGTTTAGCGCCACGTATTGATATCGATAACTCTGATTGTTGTCGTATTGCCATCACGTATTGCCTTTACGTGCTGACGTTAGTATCGGCTAAGCCGCAGTCACTTGTGCATCGCGAGTTATTAATAATGTTTCAAAAACACTTTAAAACAAGTGCATATCAACTAAAAACATTATAAATTAAACAAATAAAGTGTTGGCTATCTGCTAGTCTATAAATTAATATCAAATTTAAAGTCAAAGTTTTAGTTTCAATCAATGCAGCTGCTGCTGCAGCTTGCGGTAAAAATGGCAGCTCAACAGAGAAAAGCGCGTATGTGTATGTGTGAGTTTTTGTGCGGGTGTTTTTTGTTTTGATTTTTTGCCTGCTGCTGCGACAAGCCAATATCCTTGTCTTAATTAATGCACCTAATTAAAATGGCAGCTTAGCATTGCAAAGTGCTTTTGTGCGTGTGTATATATAAGTGTATTTGCAATTCAACCCAAAATCCTTGCCTTGATCAGTGCACCTAAAAAAATTGCAGCTCAACATCGCAAAGCGAAGCGTATATGTGTGTGTGCGTAAGTTTTTGTGGCGACAAGCCAAAATCCTTGTCTTTATAAATGCACAAAAAAAATGGCAGCAGTGAAAAGTGCTTGTGTGTGTGTATATATGTGCAGTTCAAGCCAAAGTTCTTGTCTTGATCAGTGCACCTACAAAAAAAATGGCAGCTCCACATTGAAAAGTGCGTGTGTATATATGTGTGCGTGTTTTTTTTTGTACAAATGTCTGCTGCCAAAAGAAAATGGAGTTACATACAACTTTGCTTGACACAGCGAATCCTGCCAGTGCATTTCAAACTATGCCACTTGCCATATTAAATGGAAAAAAGAACTCAGGTTAGTGAATGAAATAAGCAACCATTTGTAAGTATGTATGTGTCTATGTATTTCACTGTATGCACATTCCGGCTGGCCCCGAAGGGGAACACACATAGAACATTTGGTCCTTAGTGAGACCGGGTTAGTTTTGGTTATGGAGGTTCCGACTTAATAGTCCATAAGGATCCTTGGCGTTTTGGCGATTGCCAGTTTATTTGTAAAGGGTCTTCTGGCTACGTCTTCCAGTGAGATAATCCAGGGGGCGTGGGGGCATTTGCAGATGAGGTGTTCCAGAGTTTCTGTTGCTCCCGGCTGCCTACATTTTCTGCAGGTGTCGTCTGTCCTCTTCTTCGCATGAGCAGCTGTTAGGCAGTGGCCAGTTAAAATATGCCTATTTTAAGTCTACAGTCTCTTCGTTGGAGCTGTAGTAAATAGTGCGTGCGATGTTTGTCGTTAATCTCCAGGACAGTTGTAAGTGCCGTTCCATTGATGTTGGGTGGAGTCCATCGCGGTACCTTGTATCTCATTACGAAGAGAATAAGGTCTTCTCCGCATTAATACTAAGTTCAGCTTCTGTGGCCCACAGTAGAATATTTTCCCCGTGATAATTATGAACATAACAAAAATATAAAAAAATTTCATTCACATATTTAAAATATAACTCGGAACAATTCTCGGACTTATGTCCGGACATAAATTAACTAAACTGTCTAAATAAACTTATGGCCGATTTCTCCTCTTCTTAATAGCTGTTATGTGTCAGATAAACATACATGTTGCTCAGTTATTTGTTAGTTTATATGACGGAAGGCGCTTTGTATCAGATCAGAAATCTTACCCTTGTTTAAATCCTTTTTATACCCTTGCAGAGGGTACACACAAACAAAAAACGTTGGTAAATATTGTTCCATTTTGATTTTAAAGTAGAGGTGCGCGCGTGAGCGATTTTTCCATCACGTAACGCACGATTCACGAAATAAAAATATCTTGACGCACGATTCACGCACGGAATTTTTTCAGCAATTCGCGTCACGAATGATCACGCACGACAAAAATGCTTCCCTATAAAAAATTTATGTAACGCAATTATGTATATCTTATCGATATCGATCTTGCAAGCAAGGGAGACCCTCATTCCATAGTGGGTTTCATGGCCACACTGCGCCCTCTGTATGTATCATCAAGCGAGCAGCGGATTCACAAAATCAAAAGTAAATAAAAAAAAATTCGTGAATAATGCATAACTTATATTCACGAAGTAAAACTTTAACACGCACGAATCACGCACGAAAGTCTGAGTTTACTCACTATCACGTTAAAATCATGTCGCGCGTGCACTACTATTTTAAAGTCTTTACTTTTGAAATAAAAAAAAAAAAAAAAATAATTTGAGGAAATATTATTTGCTTCAGCACAATTTTGCTAGGTTTGGATAAACAATCGGCTTCTTAGCTTGGTCAGCCAAATGGTTACGGAAAGTGGCGCAATCTGTTGGTCAGCTTGGAACAGGTTCTAAGCAAAATTAAATTTTTCTAAAATAATCAGAAAAAAAATACTGCAAGGGTATTAAAACATCGTCGGAGGCGATGTTAGTCTTCTATTTTTAAGCTTAATTCAATACGTTGAATTACGTACCAAATTTATGCGCACTTTTGTTATAGCAAATGGCCAAAAAATGTACAAATATACAAAATAAAATAAAGAAAAAAACAGTTTATCCAAGGTATATCTGGATTAAATCAATTGCAAAATAAATAAAATAAGAAGAAGAAAGGTCTGTTCAGCTCAGAGCCTGAACAGCTAATGAAGACTAAGGCATTGAGACACTTAACGATAACTTTTCAACGAAATTGCGTAAAAGCATGGCCAACTGGGTTTTGGGAAAAGAAATTTGACATATGACTACACGCCAAAGCCTACTATGCGACAGGAAGTTGGGGGAAAAATTTTGATATTAAGATGAAGAAGTTTTAAAAGCCTTCCGAATCCATGCGACTTGTAATCTTCCAAATCGGGGTCCGATTGTTATTACTGAGCCAACACCATAGTTTCTGGAGTTATATTTCAGATCAGATTTTTTAATGTGGTAATCTTAGACGAGAAAAAGTTAAACTTAGATGAAACAGTTTGTTTTAATAACAACAGGCAATAAATTATCCAAATGTCAACGACTGCCGGATCCGCTAGTCAGGTATATGTATTTTGTGCACTGTTCCAAACGTGTTTTTGTAAAAAAAACTGTTTCAATATTTTTTTTTTTTTTGTAAATCAACTTAAATCCAGATCAAACATCAAATTCCATGAAAAGTTACTAAATGGATTAAAGAATACCGCACGATTGTGCATCTTATAGCTGCCATACTACAAACCGGTTCCCAAATGGATCTTTTAGTGGGAACTTTGAAGACCTTTTATGGTAAAAAAATTAAAATACAAATTTTCTAAATCACTAAAGTTCAAATATATTGTAAAGGAATTGGTCATAGTTGACAAATGTTAAGAAACTATGACAATTCTACGTAACTCTAGAATAAGATAAAAAAAAATTGTTAAACCGTACCAAAAACAGCAAAAAAAAAGGAATTTAAATTTGATTTCGAAAAAAAATCGACTAGAGCAGCGTAGCATTTCTTTTGAAAAATTTAGTTAATTTATAAGCTTGAAAATATTTTTTAAATTTTTGTTTAAATTTTGCTGCGGAAAAATAAAATCACTTATTTTACTTTTAAATAAAAAAATTTTGAAAGCAACTTACAAGATTTTTTACTTCGAATTAATGATTAATGAAGAAAATTTAAAAAAATTTTTGTTTTCAAGTAAAAGAATATAAATATTAATTTATAAGATTACAATTAAATAAAAGTTTCCGATATGTTTCGAAAATTGATGGATATTTTAATTTTAAAAATGTTATAATTTGTAAAAATGAGTCGTTTGAAGTGTTAGGATAAGTTAAAAATAATATCAGTGAGGGTTAGGAATTAGGTTTTGTTAGATATTTTTGAGTAAAAGCGATCGGTAGAGGGAAAAGGTTATGGATTTAAAGCTGTATAAGAAATAGTTTGAAAATAATTTCTTTAGATTGGCGTCTTCGCCACATAGTATAGCAATCAATAATATAAGAGTCTATATGAAGCATAAATTAAACAATTTAATTCGAATTGCAAAAACATTTATTCACGAAAAATTCTCTGGGTTTGGGGCGAATTTTGCATCATTGATTGTATATAATTGAGTCTATATGAAGCATAAATTAAACAATTTAATTCGAATTGCAAACGTTTATACGAAATTCTCTGGGGCCAGGTATTATAATTGGAAATTGCTTTGAACCAAGTCCCCTCCTGTGCTTGCTTAAAATTCTGATAGGCTTATTTTTCTCCAACGAATGCAGCTCTTTATTGAAGCTCTTCGATATAAAGAGAACAAGTTTGGCAAGCTCATTAGAAAGCCGCTGCCAGTCCCAGACGCCAGCCAGCTCAAGACGAGGCGTTGGAGCTTGAGTTGCAGCCAGTTTACGCTGAGCAGCCGTAGTGTGCGGAACGACCTAGCTCCAGCTTAAGTAAACATAAAAAAACTTGCTTGTGTCAGTGTAAAAATAGTGTCAACGTCAACGCCAAAGATAATAATTGGAAATCGCAGTGAAATCTGATTTGAATTTCAATAACATTAAACAAACATCAAATGAAGCAACTACTACCCATTAAGGCCTGGCAGCAGCTTAAAGCCTCCAGCTCAGCTAGCCTGAGGCGTGAAATATCAAAAATATCAAGGCAAAATTCTACAGGAGCTGCAGCAGCTGCTGCTACCGCCTGTCCACATCTTACTACAGCCGGAGGAGCATGCCTCGACTGACACACATTCCACAATGGAATGGCAAAATGCTTTGCCCTACAATGAGATACCAGGACCGAAACCATTACCCATACTGGGCAATACCTGGCGGTGAGTAAACACAAAAGACTGAGACAACAAACCAGCAAATTCCCTGCAGTAATTGACCCACTTTGTGAAACTGAGGATGGATGGAAAAAAAACAAACAAAAAACACGCCAATGTAATCATATCACTGACCAAAAACCAAACGTGTTTTAAAGTGTGTTTAACAACCACTTGAAAAATGATGATTTTGAATGATTCTCGGTTCACACCTTCGCTGCAAAATCATTAAGCCACAAACTTGCGTCTCCCACTTGGCGGCACGTCATCTTGTTGATTAGCGTTCAATTAGCGACAAAATTCAAGGTCATCTGTTTAGATAAAAAAATGTGTGAATTTTTTTGGTACAATTTTTTTTTTTGCATTGACTCTTGTCCTTCACAGTTTGATGCCCATCATTGGTCAATATACCATCTCCGATGTGGCCAAAATCTCCTCGTTGCTGCACGAACGTTATGGCCGAATTGTGCGCTTTAGCGGTCTTATAGGACGACCCGATCTGCTGTTCATCTACGATGCGGATGAAATTGAAAAGGTAAACTTGGAAAAGCAACCACGGAATACACATAGTTAACGCTTCGCTGATTCCATCAAGAGGCAGCAAAGCATTACAACAATTTCTGGTGTCTTGTGGCAAAGTTGCAAATTACTGCAAATTGTTTCAATGTCAATCATTTGTGTTTCCTCCTTAGTGCTATCGCAGTGAGGGTGCCACCCCATTTCGACCCTCGATGCCGAGTCTGGTTAAATACAAGAGCGTGGTGCGCAAGGATTTCTTTGGTGAACTGGGCGGCGTTGTGGGAGTGTAAGTGTGTGTGTGTGTGTGTGTAACCTAATTATGGATGCAACCCATTGTATTGTAATTTCATTCAGTCATGGTGAACCTTGGCGTCAATTTCGTTCGCGTGTTCAAAAGCCAGTATTACAGCTATCGACCATCCGGCGGTATCTACAGCCACTGGAGGTTATAACCGATGATTTTCTGGCACGTTGTGAACAGTTGCTGGATGAGCAACAAGAATTGCCCGAGGATTTTGATAATGAAATACACAAATGGTCATTGGAATGTGAGTATTTGATAAAGATGGTTCGGAGAAGCTTCCGTCTTATCGGATTAAAGTTTGAGTTATCAAATGATTTGAGGAATGATAATGTTTAGGAACTTTCCAGAAAAAAATTGTCTAGAAACAATAGTATAGAAAAAAACAGATCTTTGTACAAATACTTGTTTAGTACAAAAAGCTGCATATCAATAGTGTTTCACCATTAAGTACGAAATTTTCTTGATTCAAGTACTTGACAGTATAAGATCAATCCTATATACTCTTAAAAATTTGCATTTTTTCCACCTTTGAAAATATATTTTTTCGATTTTTTTTTCCTACCATTTTAAGACATTCCTTTCATCTCCTTTAAAATTTTGAGGTTATTCGAATAGTTTAAAGTCAATCCCGTTTAACAATGTCTTACATCAAGAATTTCTTGCTGTAACTTTAACCGTTTTTAAAATTGACCTGGTACAGAACATGATAAGTTCCGCGTTTGTAAAACAATTTTAATTTTTTCTAAACAACAAAAAGTGTTAAATTATAGAAAAAATAATCGGGCCAGTAATAGAAAACCAATAAGTCTAATAAAATAAGTAATTAATTAATAACACAAACAAAAACAAATCTAAATTAATCCCCTCAAAACATTCTTGAAACCAAATCAGAGTCCATAAAAAATGCTCTTGCTCAAAGCTTATTAAATTCTTAAGCTGTTTCCAATTCGTTCTTTAAGGGGCACACCTAGTGTAACGGCCTAAAAAAGGTGGTTTTTTGGGAATGTTTATAAAAATACTTTATTAATTGTTTCAAAATTTTAAGAGTATATTTATACATGTTTTAAGAATATACAGCGAAATTTTCGAAAAAAAAAAATGCAATATTTTTTAATTTTCGACGGCGCAAAAAAAGGGCCGTCTCCGTGGATGAAATAAAAAAAAAAAAAAATTGTTAAACTAGAAGATATTGACCGTACCATGACCTACGATCATAAAAAAATGTACAAATTGGCGCCCTTTTTTAAAAAACTCGAATTTCACCCAAAATGTTGGTCGTTTTTGGCCTGCCAAAATTCGATTTTTGATCAGATCAAAAAATCGATAGGTCATATTATGGAGAACTATATAAAGAACATGTAGAAAAAAATTCGGTGGGGATCGGATCATTTGTCTTTGAATAATCTCTCGGAACATCCAATTTCGAGAAAAACACGTCCAAAAACGCTAATGAAACTCTCTAGCTGCCGAGCTCTTTAGAGGGCTAAAACTCAAAAACTATTTGAGATATCGTTTTTGAAACTTTAATATGTCATTTTTAAAGGTGTATTCTATCGAAACATGGAAAAAAACGATTTTTTTAAATCTCACCCTTAGGTGTGCCCCTTAACAATCGGAATCGAATCAAATATGGCTACAAAGGGCTTAAGGCATTGAATTAGCGAAAGATCTAAAAAGTATAACTGTAGTTCATAATTCTATTATCACTCCTTAAGTTAAGTGATAGAACTAGTTGGGAAGTTTTAAGGACAGATCTGGTTGAAATAGTTCGAAAATTCCATTGCTTACTTTTATGAACTGGGCATTTAAATATAATTTCGTACTTTATCTAAGAAATTTTGTACTTGGATTAAGATCGCGTTTTCTTGACTTTTTCGGAACGATAAGTTCTTCATTCAAGAATGTCTGTTGTCATTTCAATAATATTAACTGTCGTTTTTGGAGAATGTTTTGTACTTAATTTAAGAACACCCAAGAACAAATCATACTTGATATTTTAAGTACAAAACTGTATTAATTCTATCCCAAACGTACTAGATCTCTGTCGTAGTTTTTTTTTCTGAATGTCAAAGTCTCCCTTAGTATTCTATGTTCTACCTATTCGAATTTTTCCGTCGCGTCTAAGTATCCCTACATCTCAAAGACCCTGTACAACTCTCTTGTTCAACCGATACTGGAGTAAGGTTAGTCTGTGCGAAGCGCCTTGAGTCAGTATAGAAGTAGTTCCGGGTCTCTGCTCTCGGTGGTCTTAATTGGGAAAGTGATATCTTCTCTAAGAAATCTTCCATCTTTAGCTAATCGTAGAACCACGCTAGGTTTTATCTTATTACATAAACTAAATCATGGTAATGTGGACTCCTAGATATTATATTCGGAACATCGGAACTTTCGCACCTTTTCCCTTCAACGCTGTTCTTCTAACTATACTCTTATTATTATTATCTATGCTGACTATACCTGTCTCCATCTCATTTGAGAACCTAAAAGTTCCCTTCTTTACTAAAAATTCGTATATTAAATCATTTAGCTTGTAATTAGTTTGATTTACATAATTATTATTGATCTTTGTAGTCGAATTTTTGATTATTTTATCAATAAAATCAATGCATACTAAAAAGTATAGGATCAGCAATATAGTTTCAAATATCTACCACTTTGCGCAACATAAAAAGAGGCAAGACCACAAAACTGTCTTCTGAAGACTTTTAAGTGAATTCCTAGAACATTAATCCAAGTGTCAAAAAGGTTATATAGAGCATACCAATTGACTGAGACGATATTTTCGACCAAAACAAATTAAAGATTTGCTCAAAAAATTTTTATTTTTTAATATATTTTTCTATATTATTAAATTAAACGGGTTAGAACCTTTGCAGCCTTGATTCCAACTAGTCAGACACCTACATACATTTCTATTCTCTCTCAGGCATAGGTCGTGTGGCCTTGGATACACGTCTGGGCTGTTTGGAGCCAAATCTAAGTCCCGATTCGGAGCCACAACAAATTATTGATGCAGCCAAGTATGCCTTACGTAATGTGGCCACTTTGGAGTTAAAGGCTCCCTTCTGGCGTTATGTGCCCACACCACTATGGACACGCTATGTCAAGAATATGAACTTCTTTGTGGGGTAGGTCTTATAGTCTTTACTCTTACCAATTTTGTAACTCAAACCAAAACTTTAAGGGTATGCATGAAGTATATACACGCCGCTACAGAGGGTCTAAAGACCCAAGATCCCAGTCTACGCAATGGTGAACCTTCGCTGGTGGAGAAAGTGATCCTGGCCGAAAAGGATGAAAAAATAGCCACCATAATGGCTCTGGATTTGATACTCGTGGGCATTGACACTGTAAGTAGCTAAAAAAAATATGGTTTTTCAAAATTTTACTACCTAAATTCTTGCAGATATCCATGGCTGTATGTTCCATGCTGTATCAGTTGGCCACACGTCCCGAGGAGCAACAAAAAGTGCATGAGGAGCTTAAGCGTTTGCTGCCAAATCCCAATACACCTCTCACCATTCCCCTACTCGATCAAATGCATCATCTGAAAGCCTTCATTAAGGAAGTATTCCGCATGTACAGCACCGTAATTGGTAATGGTCGCACTTTGCAGGAAGATACTGTCATATGTGGCTATCAAATACCCAAGGGAGTTCAAGCCGTATTTCCCACCATTGTTACGGGCAACATGGAGGAGTATGTAACAGATGCAGCCACATTTAAGCCCGAACGTTGGCTGAAACCCCATCAGGGTGGCATACCCGGCAAACTGCATCCGTTTGCCTCTCTGCCCTATGGTTATGGAGCTCGCATGTGTTTGGGCAGACGATTTGCCGATTTGGAAATGCAAATTCTATTGGCCAAACTGTTGCGCAACTACAAATTGGAATACAATCATAAACCTTTGGACTATGCGGTGACCTTTATGTATGCACCGGAGGGTCCACTGCGTTTTAAAATGACACGCATTTAGCTTAAGTTAAAGATTTGATTTAAACCAAAATTGATTTTGTTTTTTATTGCCCTACTTTCTTTTCCACATGCTGTACCAGTTCTTAACTGTTTTCATACTTTTATCGGCATCTGCCTTGCTCTCGCCACTCAGCTCATAGATTATATCCGATTTATAAGCATCCCGAGCCTCCTCCAGAATGGTGCCAAAGATTTCACATTCAATATTCGATTTGAGCTTCTTCTCATTGTAATTGCGATCCTTGAGACGATCATAGAGTATGGTATTGGGACAGGTGACCACAAAGACGGCCTGGAACCAACGTTCGGGAAAGAAATCGCAGCCATGATACTCCACTATGTTGCCGCCCTCGGCCAACAAAGGTTCCAAATGATCCATGAGCTGTATTTGAGAAGAGAAAGGTTTAAGTTACCTCTCCTGCATGGGGCTAAGCACTCACCTTGTCCTCATCCAGTATGGGACAGTCATATTCCTCATCGTATTCCTCTATGAAATTCAGTTCTTTGGCTATTTTTGAGCAATCCAGCCAGTTGAACTTCAACTGTGCGGCCAAACGTTCGCATAAATATGATTTACCCGCTCCGGGTGTGCCGGTAATTAATATATTTGGCTTAATATCTGCCGCTGCCGCTGACATTTTTTAGTTTGTTTTGTGTCCGACAAGTCGAAAGAAGATGAAATGTGTGGTGTCAAAATGTACTAACGCGTTATGCCCATTTGACAAGGGCTGCAGAGCTTAAGTTTCGATGCTTTCGAGTACTTATGGCAAATGGCCTGGCAAGCTCTACACTGTGAAAAATAAGTGGAGAAAATGAATAAGAAAAAAGAAAAAGGGAAAAATGGTGCCTGACTTTAAACTTAAAAATTTACTCGGTAAGTGAAATAATTTCACTGAAAGTTTGATTCAAACCGGTTGCACAAATTCGTCTCAAAACAAAAAATTTTGTGGAAGTGGATTTATTTATATATATAAAGAAAATCCGCTAAATTAAAATATTTTATTTATTTATTTGTTTTATGCAGTGTTGTTAATATTTAAGCATCAAAAAATCAGTTTTGAGTGGGTACGCAAGAAAAGAAACTGTTTTTTGGTACAAAAAAAAGCTGATGGTTTTTTTTTAATCTTTTCAAAATTGTTTTTTAATATTTCAATAATTAAATCTATATCTATAAATTTTTAACTGTCGTGGGTTTCAATCAAATAGTTTAAACAACATTTTTTGTCACCAGTATCTTTCTATGAAAATACTTCCCCCCAAAACGTTATAGTGTCAGCATTGTAGTAGTAGTAGTATTTTTTTTTCCAGTTTTTCAATTTTTTTTTCAATACTTTTCAATCGTTTACAAATCTTTGAATAAAAAATAAAAATTAATTTAACAGAAATATGGCTATGGCTTGTAGCCGTCAGCCTTAGTGTCAGCATTGTTTTCCCATATTACTTAATGGATGTTATTATATTGACTCTCGATCTGTGATATATTTTGTAGTACCAAATCCCTCTAAAATATGAGAAATGCTTTGATTTTTCGGTCGCAAAATATTGTCGATTGAAAATATGTCGATTTTATTATATTGACAAACAAAATTATTGATATGTACCTATAAATTAATACAAAATGTAGAACATTTATTTAAGGTGCTTTATAAGCTAACAGGGATGACAAAGCAACGATTTGTTTACAAGTTTCGAGCTTTTGCAGCAGTGTTGCCACCTATTGAAGTCGGAAAATGGCTAAATCGACTGTTAAAAATTCCTAAAAAATTATAAATTTTTCCAAAATGCCTAAAAAATGTCAAATTAATACAAAAAAAAAATCTAGAAATGCTGATTCCGGAAAAACTAAAACGATTGCAGTGTACGACCTTACAAAATAGTTAGTTCTGGCAGGAAAATTGACTGAAAAAACAGACACGCACCTAATCTGATGTTTTATCACGAACACGTCGTGTTAGGTCGTGCGTGTTGGTGAAAGAAAGAAAACCGCGCCCAACTCTTGTCTGTTCCAAATTCCAAGTCGATAATATTTTTTATATATATTTAATATTCCAACTGATTTGGTTTATTCTTGTATAAATTATATTAGAATTATTTGACTCTTTTTAAATGTACATAAAGTTCCAATCTATTAACCGAATTTTAGCTTTATAGCTAGATTGAAACAAAAAATTTCAGAGTTTTGTTTAAAAAAATTACACTTCTGGCCCACAGTGCAGTATTAACTGTAAAGTAAGTGTGAGCAAAGCCTAATAAATAATAAATTATATAAATAAATTTTTTTCTGTGCAAAATATCCCTATTTTTGCATTAGACATTTTGTACGTTCACTCTGTCTATCTCCTTCTTTGCGCTGTCGTTGTTCCGCTTCTCCTTTGGTTTTTGTTTTTTTTTTTTTGGAATTCTTCTTTGGCTGGCAGAACTTACAGATGCATGTGCATATGTATTGTATCTCTCATTTGAATTGAAGCGTTTGAAAGCGTCGGTTCCTACTCCCCGGCCATGCCGAATAAAACAAATAAATTACAACTGGATACGGAAGTTGAGTTAGATTTGAAAAAAGATCCAAAACCGGAACGACGCCAACATGTTCCCTATATACTAAACGGTGAGCTTTATCGCATTGAAAGTCAGGTGGGCGATAATGTGACAGTGAAATGCTGCAATTGTCCGCCGGATCGGATTTATCGCGGCAGTGTGCGCTCTACGGGTAACTTTCATATGCATATAAAGGTAAGTGAATTAAAGATACATAAAGACAATGTTCAAGTTCCATCCTGTCCAGCGTCGTCATGCCACTTTGCTGGGAAAATTGCATGAAATGAAGGTGGCTGCCTTGGTGGAGCGTCGGGATCGCCTTATAAAGAATCGTCGGTTTGTTAAAACTCGCAAGATTGCAGCAGAGGTAGCTGAAGCTCCAGTGGCTGAGACAGCCAGTAGCCATGAGTTGAAAATTAAAACGGTTTTTCAGCGACACAAACAAGAACACAGCGAACAACAAGGGCAAGAAGAAGCAGCGGCTGCTCTGAGAACTGTAAGTGAGAGAGAGAGAGAGATTAAGCTAAGTGCCGTTATGTGCGCTGCAGTTTATCTCAATGAAAAAAAAAGTAAGTAACTTTTATACTGCTTTCAGTCCGTGTCGGATAAGGAGAATGACAACAACAAGGCTCACATCAAGCCACTATTGCAGGTAATAGTTTTTTTTTTTTTAACTATATACAAGTATATAAATGTGCTCTCTCTCTCTCTCCTTTGACAGTTGCCCAATCTTAATCCCGGCCTGGTAGACACTCAAGTTCAGGCCATGGTCATGGCTCATCACTACCAAACACTGCCCGAGCAACCCGAAGCCATTGATCTCAGCACCAATTCGACCAAAACAAGCTCCTGTGCCCAGGAGCTGCCCACTATGGCACACTCGCAGGACTTGTCGCTGGTTCATTATATAGGCGATGTCACTCTACCGCCCCGTGATATTATGCAGCGTCTGGATCGCACCTTGGGCGATATTAGACAGGAGCTAAATACACGCAATCAAATTGAGCAAAAACGTTTGCTCCTGGAGGCGGCCAAATTTAAATATCTTCATCCGAGTTTTCATTTTGAATAAATACCTTAAAAAATAAATCAAAAGCCAACGGAAAATTAATATTTTGTTGTTTTGGTATTTCCTTTTTTTAGCCGAATTAGGGCGACCGCACTTTTATAGCTAAATGGGGCGACCGCACTCATGTGGCTCTTTTTAGTGTGGCTGCAGTTCCTTCCGATATTCGTGCGTTACATGAAGGAGAAATCGCTCACGCGCGCACCTCTATTTTATTTGTTCTTTTAATTGTTTGTTGTCTGTTCTCTGTCTGCTGTCATGAGCGATAAAACGCGTTTAATACAACTGGAGGATGACGACGAGTCCGAGGAAGATGACGAGCCCATGCTAGAGAAGTTAAGTATCAACCAGAACCTGGCGAAAGATGAAGCCAGCCTGGAAAATGAGCCGGCGCCCTCAACAAGTGCTGCAGGTGCAAATGACAATTTGGGGGATGTACACGAATTTGGCTTAGCACCGCCGCCACCCGCCAGAGTGGACTACGCCCCCATGGGTCTCAGTGTAAGTGTTGTAACAGGCACTCGGATGAGTCATCTAAATCCACTTATCAAAATTATATTGAAATGTGTTTTTAGTCAGCGTCGGCGATTGACATTCAAACAGATGACCACGAACCGGAGCCCATATTTCGTTTACGCTCACGTACAGCTGCCGTTTCCACGCCCAACTATGAGGTGAGCGTCTCCCAGCTTCACTGTAAATCACAGCTAATCAATCAATCTTTACCAGAGCCTGGACTATGATGTGTGTGAGAATACCCTGTATCAGGATGAGCAACGCAAGAGCCTAAGTGAACGCTTCTCCCTGCGCAAGGACATCATACGTTGGATTATCTTTATACAGATTGGCATTGTTACGGCTCTAATAGCCTGCAGCATAGATATAATCATTGAGGAACTTTCCAGACGCAAATACGAATTTCTTAAAAATGGTAAGGAGATTTCTTTAAATTGATTTAACCCTTTTGATACCCTTGGTTCCTTCATTTCAGTCGTGGATCAAAATGTACCCCTGTCCGATAGAAGCAGCGGTGATCTGGTCATACCCTTTCTCTACTGGCTACTCTTGAGCATTGTGCCCGTGGCCATTGGTGCCTCTATGGTTACCTATATTGAACCCATTACCGCTGGCAGTGGCATACCCCAAGTGAAGAGCTATTTAAATGGCGTCAAGATTCCCCGAATTGTGCGTATCAAAACGCTGGCAGTGAAAGCCATTGGCGTCATCACTTCTGTGGTGGGTGGTCTGGCTGGTGGCAAGGAGGGTCCCATGATTCATGCGGGTGCTGTGGTAGCTGCAGGCATATCCCAAGGCAAGAGCACCACATTTGTTAAGGATTTTCGCATCTTTAAGGCCTTTCGCGATGATCACGAGAAACGAGATTTCGTTTTGGGCGGCGGTGCGGCAGGTGTGACAGCTGCTTTTGGTGCGCCCATAGGCGGCATGTTATTCTCCCTGGAGGAGGCGGCCAGTTTTTGGAATCAGAAACTTATTTGGCGCACCCTGGTGGCCTCCATTATCAGCTCGTTCACCTTGAATATAGTGATGTCTGCCTATCATGGTCTACGAAATTTCACCTTCACGGGCCTCTTCAATTTGGGCAAATTCGATCAGCCGCTGACCTTTGAATACTTTGAGCTGCCCATTTTTATGCTGTTGGGTGTGACTGGAGGTTTGCTGGGTGCCACTTGGAATTGTTTGAATACCAAAATTAATGGATTTCGTAAACGTTATATACCCTGGAAGTTGGGCAAGGTTCTGGAGGCAGTTCACATAGCCATGTTGGGTGTGACACTGGCCTGTGCCATGATTTATTTCATTAATGATTGCCGGCCACTGGGCAATGATCCCACCGTGCATCCGGTGCAGTTGTTTTGCGAGGATAATGAATATAATGCGGTGGCTGCCTTGTGGTTTCAAACGCCAGAGGCCACAGTTAGATCGCTGTTCCATGATCCACCGGGTAAGTAAAAGGGCCCTTAAGCCTGTCGATTAATTAGTTTTCTATTTATTTTTTTACAGGCTCCCACAAAATTCTCACCCTGGCCGTGTTTACTCTGGTATATTATATTTTATCCTGTGCCACATTTGGTTTGAATGTTTCTTTGGGTGTTTTCATACCCACTGCTTTGGTAGGAGCCGCCTGGGGACGTCTAGTGGCCATGCTGTTGTTCTATGTATTTCCCCAAGCCGTAAGTTTTGTTAGTTTCTTCATAATCAATTGATAATTGTTGGATTTTTTTTTTAAGGACTTTTTGAATCCGGGCAAATATGCTTTAATTGGTGCCGCTGCCAATTTGGGTGGAGTCTTACGCATGACCATCAGTTTGTCCGTCATTCTAATGGAAACAACTGGCGTGGAAACTTCCTTCTTTTTTCCACTCATCATTGCTTTGGTCAGTGCCAAATGGGTGGGCGATTATTTCAATGAAGGCATCTATGATACCCAAATTGAGGTGAATCATGTACCCGTTTTGCCTTGGGAACCGCTGCCACAATATAGCGGCTTAAAAGCCATGGAAATATTGAGCAAACCAGTGGTTTGCATTAAGCTAAAGGATAGCGCACATTATATCTACAATATGCTAAATAATTGCCATCATAATGGTTTCCCTGTGGTGGATGATGTCATAGGTGTAAGTATGAAGGTTTAAGTTGAGTTCAAGAGAATCTCTGTTATTCATTTTTAATTATTTTTCCACAGAATAAACGCTCTGAGGGTCGAGTTTGCGGTATTATATTGCGTTCCCAGTTGATTGTGATATTGCTGAAATCTTTATATGTGGAGAATAAGAGATTTTGGCTGAGCGAAACAACCATACAAACATTTAGAGATGTCTATCCACGATTTCCTTCCATTAAGGTAAGTGAACTTTCCATTTGTTGGGCTAGAAAAAGGGATGTAGTACATTTTCCGATCGAACAACACAAGTGTCTGAAAACTGTTGTATTCAAAATCATGAAAATCTTAATATCTCAGCTCCTTTTAGGACTATTCACGTGACCTTTGGCCATGATGTAAAGTCATCAAAAAAAAGAAAGCGGTGTGTTTTGTTGTTGTTTGTGGGGTCTGGGGGGTTTTTCGTGTGGTGTGGGTGGGTGGGGGGGGTGGGTAGATGGGTGTTTTGGGTGGTTTTTTTTTGTCTGGATTTGTTTTAGCTAACCAAACCTCATCACAACGGGCCAACTTAACGGCCTAAGTGTGTTGAAGTGGGTTCCCCTTCAGCGACCGCCCTAACCTAACCTTTGGTTTTAGAGAAAAGTCCTTATAACTCAGCTGTTTGAAGAATAATCCAGGATTACTTAATGTCTTTGAATGTATCTGCTGGGCAAAGCACATTCTTATAGTCCTTAAAATGGTCGTGTAATGGCGTATTTTGTGATTCAAGAATAATTATAGTTTTAAGGCCATATCTTGCTTATATCCTGCCGCAGGACATTGGGAATTGTTTTTTTTTTAATCCTGCAGACAATGCAAATCGATTGGCATCCAAGGATGTGCATTTTGGACAAAAAAAATTCCTTAAAAAAAGTCCAAAAATCACAAAATCTTTAATATCTCGGCTCTCCGCAGGACTATTAGCCTGTTCTTTGGCCAGGATTTAGTTCTCAAAAAAAAAATCCAAATTGCCACCAGTTTGTTCCTGATCCTGGCCAGGATACGGGAGATATGGCCCATTTTAGCTTTAGAGAAAAGTGCTTATAACTCGGCTCCTGGAAGGATAATCCAGGATTTGTTGATGCCATCCTATGTTAATTGACAAGGACTAACTACTGACCAAAGCACTACCTTATAGTCCTTCAAATGGCCGGGATTTGTTTGTTTTTGTGATTTTTTTTACATTTTTATGAAATTTTATGAAAAAAAATGTAAGTGAAAAAAACAAATTTTTATTCCTTAGTTCTTGGAAGTATAACTATTTTGCCACCATTTTGGTCCCGATTCTAACCGGGTAATGCGAAATTTGACCTCTTTTTCACTTTGTGAAGGTGCAGCCTTGTTGATAAAAAATTATGATTAATTTATGTGCACTGATCAAAACTGCATCATCGGTTTTGTTCCATCAGCTCTTGTTTCCACGATATGACGGAAAAACGGATTTCTAGTAAATTTGGCCCTCTCGAATTTCTTGTGGTCACAATAGGATAAATTTCTGGATTTATCTGGCCCAATCGACAGAGCACATATCACTGCTTCCGTAAAAAATCAAACGCGCAATATTCGATCATGCAAAAGGGTCCAAATTGGTCTCTGAAGTCATCCCTTTTAAGCTAGAGTGGTTATAGATAGGGCTGCACCAAAAACACTGTTGCCCTGTGTTTTAGTTTTACAAAAAGTTGCTATTAGCATGGCAGCTTTGAGAGTATGCTATACTTTTTATAGGCGGACAGCGGCAGCTGACATATAGTGAAGACACGAACCAATTTATAGTGCAAACTGTTCGCCTGAGAGTATGCTATAGTTTTTTTATAAGCGTACTTTCCAAAAGCAGGCCATTATAATTTCGATGTGTTGAAGCCGCTCATATTTAGCCAAAGGATGGGTTTTGGGCGTAGAACTATTTTGCCACCATTTTGGTCCTGATCCTGGCCAGAATATGGGCCTAATTGGCCTATTTTAGTATTGGAGAAAAGTTGCTATTATCTTGGCAGCTTTGGGGTCAGCCTGAGAGTATGCGATACTTTTTTATAAACTGACTTTTGGGGGCAGATGACCCCCATATCCTTTGATGCCAATCGATTAGAATCGACCCCAGGATTCGGGCAAACCAAGTCCCGATGTCCTGCGGCAGGATGTACGCCAGCTATGAGCAAATTAAATTTTGTCCTTAAATCACAAAAGACGTCATATTAAAGCCATTTGAAGGACTACAAGGATGTCCTTTGGTCAGCAGATAGTCCTTTATAATAAAATCATTTTGCCACCAATTTGGTCCTGATCCTGGCAAGGATACGGGAGCTATAACCTATTTTAGTTTTAGCAAAAAGTCCTTTAAACTCGGCTCCTGGAAGGATAATCCAGGATTTGTTGATGCCATCGAAGGCCAATTCACCAGGACTATCTGCTGACCAAAGCGCATCCTTATAGTCCTTCAAATGGCTGCAATATGACGATTTTTGTAATACAAGGATAATATTTAATTTGGTCCTAGCAGGCGTATATCCTGCCGCAGGACATCGGGACTTGGTTTCCCCGAATCCTGGAATAATTCTGATCGATTGGCATCAAAAAATGTGGGGGTCATCTAGGATCCGGGCACTTGAAATTTTTGCAAGGGGTTGGGCCAGCAAAAATGGCCAAAATCCACAAAATCCACTTTTTCTCAGCCATTTGAAGGACTACAAGGATGCGCTTTGGCCAGGATACATTTCTTACTAATTAAAGACGATTGGCATCGAGAGATCCTGGATTATCCTTCCAGGAGCCGAGTTTTTATGGCATTATCCTTAAACTAAAATAGGCCATAGCGGCCGTATCCTTGCCAGGATCAGGACCAAACTGGTGGCAAAATGATTCTATGTCAAAGGACTATCATCTGGCCAAAGGACATGCAAATCGTCCTGCAGGAAGCCGAGAAAATAGGGATTTTGTGTTTTTGGTCTATTTCTAGCGTGGCCGAGGCTGAAAAATTTACAAGTGCTGGATTCCTAGATGACCCCCATATCCTTTGATGGCAAACGATCAGAATCGATCCCAGGATTCGGGCAAACCAATTCCCGATGTCCTGCGGCAGGATATACGCCCGCTATGAGCAAATTAAATATTGTCCTTGAAACATAAAAGTGCCCATTACTCGGCCATTTGAAGGACTATAAGGATGTCCTTTGGTCAGCAGATAGTCCTTAATAAAAAAATCATTTTGCCACCAATTTGGTCCTGATCCTGGCAAGGATACGGGAGCTATGGACTATTTTAGTTTTAGCAAAAAGTCCTTAAAACTCGGCTCCTGGAAGGATAATCCAGGATGTGTTGATGCCATCCTATGCTAATTGACAAGGACTAACTACTGACCAAAGCACATCCTTGTAGTCCTTCAAATGGCGTATTTTGTGATTCAAAAGGATAATTAACTAAATCCCTAATATCTCAGCTGTTCGCAGGACTAGAAGCATGTCCTTTACACAGATGATAGTACGCCTGAGTAGAATAATTTTGACACTAGTTTGGTCCTGATCCTGGCCAGGATACGGGAGTTATGAGCTATTTTATTTTAGAGAAAAGTGCTTATAACTCGGCTCCTGGAGGGATAATCCAGGATGTGTTGATGCCATCCTTTGCACATCCTTATAGTCCTTCAAATGTCCTAATTACAAACCTTCTTCTTCTTCCCTTTTCTTTTCAGAGCGTACGCAAATTGGATGAGAAAATCAATTACACCGTCGACTTGTCCATGTTTATGAATCCCTCACCAGTGCGTGTCAATACGGTGAGTCCTTTTTAAGGATTAATCTTTGGCACAATCAATAACTTTTTCTTTTTCCCCCCCCAGCATGATTCGGTGCCAAAAATCTTTCAAATCTTTCGTGCCTTGGGATTGCGTCATTTGCTGGTGATCAACAATGAGAATCGCATAGCTGGCATTATTACACGTCGTGATTTCATTTATAAATAATTCATTTCTACTTAAGTTTAAAAAGTTATATATGTAATAATCTCAAAAAAAAACCAAATAAAAAATGTATAATTTTACTTTTTTGATAAACTTTTATGCATTTTTTATCTGCTCATAATGGTTTTTTTTGTTTTCCGTTTTGTTTTTTTTTTTACAACTTAACTTTAGGATCTTAAGCGCGTAAGTTTTGTATAATCAATAGTATTCACAAGGAATTGTACAAGGTTTTTTTGTGTGTGTGTGTGTTTTGTATAAAAATACGTTACATTTAGGATAAAAGTTAAGTTTTTTTTGTTTTGTTTTTCATAAAATCTTAAATACTAAAACAGATGCGCGCGTCTCTCAGTTTCCACATGTGCATAATAATTTGTAAACTTTGACTCTTAAGGTGACGACTTTAGGACTTATGACTTAAAAAAATATATATATATATAATAGGCTAGAGATGTTTTGGGGTGTGTTTGTTTGTTGTTGGTGGATTTTAGGAGCAAAATACGCCTATAAATTAAATGACTTTTTGTACAAATTGATAGATAAAAAAGAGCTTGTTTTTTTTTTTGTTTTCAATGCCACGCGCTGGTATCACAATTATACGGGGGCAAAAGGATTAAATAATTCAACTTATCGTCATGTAAAGGCTTCGGACCAAGCCCTTGCCGGTTAGCTTTCCATGGGCCGCACTTGCTGTAAAGTTTCGGCGGCATTGGTGGTGGCAGCAGCTGCTGCTGCTGCACTATTGCAATGTTGTTGTTGTTGTTGTTGAGGTGGATTCTGCTGATGGGAGGAGGTGTTGGTAGTAGCAGAGGTTTCAGCCAGTAAAATGCTGCTGCTGTTGCTGTTGGTTAGGGAAGCCACAACTGTTGCTGCTGCTGTTGTTGCTGCCGCTGCTGCAGGTGTGGCAGCTGTGGCTGTTTGAATCACTTTGTATCTGGTGTATATGCGATACGGCGTCTTTGTCGTATCCTTTTGCTGCAATGGTTTTGTCTTACATGAGCCTCCCCAGCCGCTGGCATTTATTTGCTCCGCAGTTTTGCCCAGCAGCCAATCCGTGCAATTCTGTTGCTGTGGCTCACTGACATGCTGCTGCAGCCATTTGTTGACATAGTTTTGGAAACGTGCATACTTGGACTGGGTGACACGGCAATGACTCTGAGTAAAAATAAAAGATTAGCTTGGGGGGGTCAAACTTTATTTGACTCTTAACTCACCTTTTTGGCACGACGCACCGCATCGTACTTGAGTAGCTTGAGATTCTTGCTGGTTACAAAACAGCGACCATTGCTGGCATTTGTGGTGATCTCGTCGCGATCATTAAAGGCATATTGCTCGGCCAGGCCCACTTGAGGTGTGCCCAATCTTTCGGGCAGACGTTTACTCCAACTATTGTTGTTGTTGTTATTGTTATTATTATTATTTGTGGCCTCATTTGAACTGGGGGGGTTGTTGACAGCAGCAGCAGTTGCTCCGGTGGTCTTGTTGTTGTTGGCATGTTGTTGTTCACCCAAACGTTTCTGTTCAAACAATTGACGCACTTGCTCTTCATGCAGCTGCGACCGGCGCTTATTGCGCAAAAGAAAACGCGCCTTACGTGCTCCACCACGTGTTTGCTGCAATGAGAATAGAGTTAAACAATTAGTTAAGCTTTTGCTTCAAATTAAACCAAAGGGGCCACATGCTCTTACAATTTAGTTAATTAAATATAAAACTCAAAAGTTTAGTACCAGGCCAAAAACAAAGTCACACGCACACAAAAACACACACAAATCGGTTAACTGAGAATCACATTTTACAAACAACAACAAGAGCAACAATAACAACAAACTTGAAAATGTACAAAAATAAAAAAAAATGCATGAAAATTGTAATGAGAGGGGGAAAAAGCAGTTTTCCCCTTAATTAGAATACGATTTTTTTTTTTGTTGTTGCTTACATTTAATCTAAACAAAATAAAAAAAATCCAAAATTGTTCTACTTGATTGAATTAACTTACCTTGACTTACAAACTTTAATACAGTCGAGATTCCCTCTTAACTAGAATTTTCTACAACTTGAATGGATATTCCCAACCCAATGATAAGCTTAAGGTTTCTATTTTCTGTATGTTTTCTGATATTATGATCTTTATATATGAAGCTGAGTAGGAAAACCGTTTATTCTATTCCATATAATCGAAGAGAAGAATATTTACGTTCTTTAAAAAATTCGAGTTTAGATCATTTATTTAAACCAGGAATGCTAACCTCTCAGAAATAAGGACTAGTTTGGTTTTGTGGTTCACACAGAGATTTAAGCCAACGGTTCGGTTCATTATGTGGTTTTTGTGGCAATCTGAACCGCGGTTTTGGTTCATATTAATGGTTCACAATTAATATATTTATCAAGCCTGAACCGTTTTCATAGGCAGTTTTCGGTTCAGTATTTTACGAGGTTCAGAACCGGTTTGCATCCTTGATTTAAACGGAACCATTATCTAGAAATAGTAGGTCAGGTTAAGTAGGTCATTTATTCAAAAGGATCGATTCATGATCATGAAAGCATAACCGAATTCTAGTAAATGTTAAAGGGCCTAGCTGCTCTCAATCTCTTGGCTCGTGTGTTTTTTTAATTTTCGCTCAAGACAAAGGAACGATTACAGTTTAACGCCGAATCCAAAAAGGGCAAAGTTTTTAAGAAGCTTTTTTCATGGCTTATTTTAATACTTCACAACTTGCGCCAACAGCTGAGTGAAGGTGACCTTATGCGTAAAAGTTAATGAAAGAAAAAAACTTTTAATTAGATGTTCCGAGGCGGGCTCGAACCCAGAACCTCACGCACAGAGGCACACAGGCAAGAGGTTTCGCTAGCCGTTTAAATTTGAAGCCCACACAAAAATTGAATTTTAGGCAAGTAATCGAAAATTTGACGTTCTAAAACAAGGACGAGACAAGATCATTTTTTTTAAACGGTTCAGTTCGGAAGGGCAATTATTCAAAGGTTCGTTTATTGATTCGGTCTAAGAGACCCAAAAATCTTGAACGGAACCGGTTATAAGGGTTGTGGACAGGTTTGCAGCTTGGCTATTAAGAAGTTTCAAAGGTTTTTTTTTTAGAACTAGTTAAATTTTAATTTGTAACCAGGGTCGCCTGTACTAGCTTGGAAAAATATACAATAGCATCGCTAATAAATTTACATATAAAAAAAATGTAACAAGGGGGACCAAACCGCCTAAAGATAAACTTGGGGTGAAACTCAAAGAGAGGAGGGAGCGGTAGATGCCCTGTGTCGTCCCTCGAGGGAATAAGAAGGCAAAGATGAAGAAGAATCCTGTTTTGGGTACGTTCGTAGTGAAAGTGTTTTTTTTTTATTGTGAAACGTCATTATTTTCACATAAGGAAGATTTTTTTGGTTAAAGCTTGGTACTGAGGGCGTTCGAATTTTCCTTGAGCTGTCAAATCGCATATAAAAAAAATTGCTTGAGGAATTATTCCTTGCCTCATTCCTTTGTTGGGTACTCAGCAGAGTTGGCATATTTTTATTCGTATACGGATAACGAATAATTTTTCAAAAAAATTATTTTTATTCGAATAAAGTAAAAATAATGCTTTATTCGAGACATTTTATTCGAATAAAACTAAATGAAATTTATTTGTTCAAAAATTTATTCGTATCAGAATAAATTATCTTCGAATAACTATTATCACGGATAAGCAAATTGTTTCGCTGAATAAATCCATAAATGTTATCCGTACCATTTTTCGCATAGTTAGGCATGTCTAAAAAGTATTACCTACTCCTTAGGAGAGTCTTTATTTCAAGTGTTGATAACAACCGTCTGCTTCATTTGTATTTGCTTTGCATTTGATGGAAAATAACTCAAAATAAAGATTTAAGCAATTCCTAATTAGTATAAAACAAAGGAGAATTTTATTTTAGTTGGTGAGCTTAAAGGTCCTGCCCTGTAACACCAAGTTTGATTGTTCCAGCTCTTGCACTCTTCTAAATCTACGGGGTCAAAGACTTCTCTTTGTTACGTTCATTCGCACAAAATTAATACACCGTTTTTCCCATATCATAGGAACGGAATATCCCGTAAAGTAAAAATACAAAAACATTTTTTATTCGAAAAAATTTTTCATTTTGTAGACGAATAGTTTATTCGAACAGTTATTTGTAGAATAATTTTATCTAGATAACAAATAATTTTATTCGGATAATTATTCGAATGATCGTTATTTATATAAAATTATTTACAAATAAAAATTTATAAATAACGATTTTTTTAAAAAATTATCTTGATAATTCGTTATTCGAATAATGCCAACTCTGGTACTCAGAAGGCCAAGTAATCCACACAAGCAATTTCCAGAGTTGCCATATCAAGCGATGGTGTGGATTGTATTGAACAGCTGATATTTCTTGAGAAATTATTGTGCAGCTATTTATTATTTACTTTAAATTTAGCGCCAAGCCAAAATTGACTGAAAATGTAAGCTACGTGGAAAATGTTGCTTTGGTTGATAAATTTAAACCCAAAAATGATTATGGGACATCACAAATGGCCAGCAGGCTTGTATTGCTTACTAAAAGTATTAAATGTTTTTCGTTATTCAAGTTATGCGTTTTATTGTATTGAAATTTAATAGACGACATTGCATTTGATATTGTGTATAGCATATCAAAATCATTTTCAACACTCTCTTGTAGCATAGTCATAGCATTTTTGTCAAAATTTGTTGTTGGCCAGCAAGGCTTGGCGAGTTGCAAAAACAAACACATGTGTTTGAGTAGTATGACCAGCCCCAAGTTAACTGAAAAAATACCAAGAAATTAAATTTTTGGCGTAATTTACCGCTGTGTTTTACAGTCCACACAAGGAATATCTTGCAAATTCCTTCAAGGAAAATTCCAACGCCCTCAGTACCTAGCTTAAGGGTAAAAAATCCCGCGGGTCCCGCAAATCCCGAACTTAAACTTAGTTTTAAACATTTCCATGTGATTTTCTATTGAAAATACATTGTCTGAAAAATTCGGAAATCCCATTTCTCTCGCCCATCTCTATATAAACAACCTCTAAATTGTTTTTGCTATTTTTAAGAGCTCTGATTTGTAAGAAATAATTTTGGGAATTTATTTTCATCATCTTCACCTCTTTTCCACAAACAAAAACTTCATGAAGAACTTCATAAAAGAAACTTCATCGTGTAAATGCGGACTTAAAGACTTAAAACCACAAATTATTTAAGTTCGGTATGGGGAATTGATTTGTAATTTAGGTTAATTATTGGGGGAAAGTGTAGTTTTAAGACTTTTATTTTTTTTTACCACACGCAATTCCAACTCCTTTCTAAGTTCTACTTTCCATTGTGACTGTATTCTCTTCCACTTCATTTCCCATTGTTGCATATTCCCTCGTTTGTTCATTAATTTAAATATTTGCGTGTTCAATTTAAGTACTTATATTTTCACTCTAGTTTTAATCATTTACAAATTAAGTTTAATATTTTCAATTGTAGTTTTTAGGTATTTGTTTTGTTGTTGTTTTTCTGGGTGTGTTTTGGTATAAAAACTTTTTCAGAATTTAAAAGAATTTTTCGTTTTGGCTTACTCTTCTTCTTCTTCATCTTCATCTTCTTTTTACAAATTAGCTACTAAAAACTCTTAAGACATATACAAATACAAAATATACATATACATTTAGGCCAAATATGTACAAAGTTTGAATGAATATTTACATGGCAAAGCAAGTGTGGGGTTAGAGGAAATGTTCCAGAAATCACGCACGCACGCACACACCAACCCAACCCAACCCCAGTCCCCAAACTCAAAAATCAGTTGGTATAAGATGGAACACAAAATGGAGAATTATTTGATGCAAGCAAGCGGGTGGCAGTGCCTACTTTGTTGATGGAACTCTACTTGATGTTTGTGTGTGTGTTTTTAGATTTTTACTACATTTATGAGTTATTTAGTGGTGGTTTTTACATTCATATGTGTGGTGTGGTGGTGGTTGGGTGGTGGTGTTGTGGAATGGGTTTTTTAACGGTTCGGTTAATCAAAAAACAAATTGCATTTTCTTTGTTTTGTTTTTTTTTTTTTTTTTGATTTGGTTATTACTATTTCATTTTGCAATATGACTTTTTCTTCTTCTTATTCAATGAAATTATCAAAACTATTTTGTTATTTCAAGCCTTGGAATTGACCTGGTACGAAAAATAAATGAAATTGGAAAAAAATGAGAGAAAAAGAATGCAAAAAAGCATTAATTAGTGAACATTCTGTTGTTTTTTTTTTTTTGTATTATACGAAATGTGGGCGATTGTTAAGAAGGCGGCGGCGCATGTTGACTAAATGAAAAAACAAAAAACGAAACGCAAGGAGTAGAAAACTAAAGGAAAATTATAAAAAAGTGCCAGAGCAAGTGATTGGTTACTTCACTCTTATATACAGAATATTAAGTTAGTCAAGTCTGGTCCTTTTGGTTGAGGGGTGGGAGAGTATGTACAAGGAGTTAGGGAAAAAAATTGAAAATAAAACTTAAATAAAATTCAGAAATTGAACAACAAAAATACACAAACAACATGATTAACCACTCTTCAAGCACACACAAGTTTTTTTTTGGTTTGGTTTTTACTTTTGCTTAAAGACTTTCACTTACCTCGGCATTTTCCTCCTCCTCTTCCGTTTTAATGTCAGACGTTTCGGCTAGATTATCATTTGATGCTGCATTATTGCCACTGCTGCCGCCTCCACCCAAAGCGGGATTTGACAGACGTTCCACATATTTGCTAAATTTCTGTGCCTTTAAGGCGGGTTTCTCCGTTTCCTCGGGTTCAGAGTCCAGCAATTCAATGGTTACACGACAGTCGATTTTGTACTGAATTAAAATAAAGAAAAGAGATTAGCAATTTGTTTACTTTGAATTGTTTTTTTTTTCAGGGACCACCGTAACGGTTATAAGTTAGAACTATAAAAATCAATTGTAATTAAAATTATTTTTGATTTTTATTTTTTTTTTATTTTTATTATTTTTGATTTTTATTTTTTTTAAATTATTTTTTGATTTTTATTATTTTTTTTTTAATTATTTTGATTTTTATTTTTATTTTTTTTTATTTTTTTTTTTATTATTTTTGATTTTTATTTTTTTTTTTTTTATTATTTTTGATTTTTTTATTTTTTTTTTTAAATTATTTTTGATTTTTTATTTTTTTTTTTAATTATTTTTAAATTTTTTTTTTTTAAATTTTTTTAATTATTTTTAATTTTTATTTTTTTTAATTATTTTTTTTTTTATTTTTTTTTTTATTATTTTTTTTTTTTTTTTTTATTTTTTTTTTTATTTTTTTTTATTTTTTTGATTTTTTTTTTTTTTTTATTTTTTTTTTTAATTATTTTTGATTTTTTTTTTTTTTTAAATTATTTTTGATTTTTATTTTAAAAATTATTTTGAAATATTCATTTTTGATTATTTTTATAAAAAATCAATTATAAAACTCATGAGTGAAAAAAAAAATCAATAAGTGATTTTTATTTTTGGATCAGGAAAATAAAAATCAACCTGCGTAAAATATTTAAATTTAAAAAAAAAAAAAAAAAAAAAATATTGAAAAAATTGTTAAAACTACCTAAAATTTGTACTTCATAAATCTATTTGAAAAATACTAAAAAAAAAAATATCAAAATATACCGAAATTTAAATTCCCCAAAAATTCCCACTAAAATATGTCAAAAATACCAAATTGTACTAAACTATATAAAAAGAATAATAAATTCATATAAAATATTTTTTTATCGTAAATTTAATTTTAGAAACAGTATTTTTTCAACAGATTCTGCAGACAAATTGAAATATTGATATATTTAACCAGGGCTGCAAGCCTCCGAAATTTTGAAAGAGGTTCGGTTCGGAGGTTCGAACCAGTGAGGAATTTTTGGGTTCGGTTCACGGACCGGTTCCTGGATCCTCTGAACCCCAGGTTTTGGTTCGAACCTTGGTTCACTTAACCAAAAATAATATGAAGCTTTTATTTACGATTAGTTTGACCATCTTTTAATTATATAATATTATATAGGCGACCTTGCCTTGTTTAAGTTAATTCAAGTCCCGAACTTCGGATTAAGACGAACCTAATTGTACTTTGGTTTCATAAAATCTGGACATTATATGGGATTGATTTAAGTCCAGATATCTTTTTTCGACTGTCTAGGCATTATATCATTCTGGAACTGTTTATTTCTACTAAATCTTATATTAGAAGAAACAGATTTAAGTGTTGATAATGCTCGTACAACTCAGTTAGAAGAATATTTTTTAAAGACCTTTCCAAATTATTAAATTATTTTCGATGTATGTTCTTTTGGGCAATTTTCAAAGGAATCTATAACATTATTGATCGATTTTATATTTCACATCGGTTCATTGCATTCTTCCTTCCCTTCTTAACAGTCAGTCGTATATCATACCATATACCATATCGAGAATTTCTTCCGGCTAAAAAAAAATTACTTAATATCTTGAACCGAATCTTTTTTTTTGAATAAGTGGTTCGGTTCGGGTTCAGGTTCAAGGGATCAAAAATTTTGAAGGTTCGGTTCATGATCCGGTTCGGTCAATTCAAGAAACCCAAACCGAACCGGTTCTTAGGGGTTCGGTTACGGACAAGCCTTGTATTTAATTTATGCGTCGAAGAAGCTATCTTATCGTAAAATCTGTAGATAAATGGCCGAGATATGCCATAACTGAGTAAGCCTGCCTTTGGGCAGGGTTTCATATATTAACTTTGCAACAAGATCAAATTGAATTAGTTGAGGAGGACTTCCTGGTATTTGCTCGTCGTGGCCTAAACTGGGATACCAGCAGGCAGAAAATACCATTTGAATGACCTCCCTTCAGTTAAGCCCAGTAGAATTTGTTATAGCCTATTTCATATTTGAATATTTGAAAAAATAAAAATCCTAAGCCGATAAGTGAAAGTTGACCAATCTTTCGGTAAGTTTAGCAATTATGTTTGCATTGACTTGTTGAAAAAACGCGAATTTAATAGTTCAAAATCGAAAATGTAAAAATTTGTACATATAAATATTATTCTGTAAATTTTATACATCACTTTTGGCTGAACAAAAAATATTTTCCTGATCCAGAAAATAAAAACCCGAGATTTTATTTTTGTTTTTATTTTTAAAATCAATCTTGATTATTATTATTGATTTTTTTAAATAAAAATCACTCATGACTTTTTAATAAAAATAAAAAATGAATATTTGAAAAAAAAAATTTTTAAATAAAAATCAAAAATAATTTTTACCAATGATTTTTAAAAATAAAAATAAAAATAACGGTTCATTTCATATTTCCTAAGTCCATAAAAAAAAAAAAATATATTCATATATTTGTTGTACGTGTAGGACATTCGCATTCCAATGATTTTTTTAGTTTAAAATTAACCCCATAACCGTTATTTTCGGTCCCTGGTTTTTTTTTTTTTGCATCACTTACAATGTACACCTTGAAGCAATTCTCATCATTGAGTATGGTTTCCGCCTTGCGCTGATAGGACATTTCACGTTCAAAGGTTTTGTGTGCATCTCGGCAATAGCCACCAGTGCTGCCTCTTCTTTGTTCACCTGCATACAGTTCCACACAGTCCAGAGCGGCTCTTTCGGTGACACAATACTGCAGCTGACGTACCGCATTGGAAACCACCTTAGAATATAGATAGAGATTAGTATCATTCCACTCTCTTATTCCATTTAACCAACTCACCTTATCCAGCGTAAATGATATATAGGCATAAATGCCAAACATTTCTCGCATGGTATCCTCAAAGGTATTTGAATCCATATTACCATCTAGGACATTCTTAAGCATTTCCAAAAAGGTGGGATAATAATCCTCCACTTGGATATCTGGTTTGGGTTTGAGGCGTAAGGCAGTGGCCGTACTTTCACGTCGATTAACCCGACAACGTTCCTCCTCAATGGCCAGGAGGCGGGCACGCTCGTACATTACATGTAAACGATCGCAGAGTATGGCATGTAGACGCAGGAACAGGTACCAATTGTTATTAGCAAAGAACAGGGAATAGGATTCATCCTAAAAGATAAAGAGACATGGTTACATTCTGATTTTTATACAAGGGTTAGTAGATACATACCTCATGCTGACTTTGTGCATGTGGTGGCGGCACTGAACTGGCAGTTGCAAACTCATTTGTATGCTCCAGTTTAATTTCCACATCCGCTGACACTTCAGCAGCTGCAGGACTTAGGTCTCCCTTAGCTGCTAAAGTATTAGCAGTCGTAGTAGTCGTAGTGCTGCTGCTGCTTATGCTGGTCACGCTGGTGGTATTGATTTCATCTGTTATTGCTGTCACTTCTTCCTTGGTCTTGGCCTCAGCTGCTGCTGCCGCCGCGGCTGAAGTTGAGGGTGTGGCATCATCTGCTGGTGTACTTGTTGTTGTTGCTCCTGTTGCTAGTACCGCCGCTTTGCTTTCATCCGTTTCCTTTTTAATGGTCGTCCCTGTTGCTGTTGTTGTTGTTGCACTGCTGCTGCTATTGCTGCGCACCGGGGAGGAGCCTTCGTTGATTTTATTCCTGGTTGCCTCAGTCGTCGTTCTACTTGACGACGACGGCGAATCAACATCCATTTTTGTATTGTCATCTACCAAAAATTGAAAGGCTATAGAAACATTTCGATTTTCGATACGATGTGCGTTGATGATCAATTTGATTTTTGTAGGTGTGCAGAGTCCACAGTATCGGTTTAGGTTAATTTGATTTTTGTATGAAGGGTTTGGTGTGGGGGGTTACATTACAAATTATGTATAAAAAAAATAAATAAAGAAAAAGAAAAACGAAAAAAACATTCACTTAATTTTAGAAAAAAAACTATTCGAGCAGCAAAATGTACAAATCATCTTAGAGATAATGTTCAAAGCATCAATCAAAGTTAATTTACAGATTAGTAAGTGAAACTATTACAGTTGGGTCATAAAGGTCTAATATTATCGGTTAATGAAAAATTAAAATAAAAACAAAAAAAACTTTTATTACCATAATATTTTTTATCAGACACAAAAAGAAATTACTTTTTCTTATTAAACAAATATTTTTACCGCCCATCTCTAGGGGCTATTACAGGTTTTAGCTTTTCTGTTTTATTATAATATTTTTTCAGAGTATGTGGCTTTTATATAAAACTAATATATACCAAGATTGTGACGCTACGAAAAACAAAAGTTTTTCTCACCGTAAAAGTATTTTTTTGACCGACCGTTTAATGCTATATCTTTTATCAACAGAATTCTAATAAATTTTTTTGAACTTGGTGTAAAAAAAAAAAACACAATATATAAAAACATTGGGGGCCCTACCAATAAAAACAAAAAGTTTTTCTCACAACGACTTTATTTTTTCGACCGATCGCTTTCCTATATATGCTATAGTGATCCAGATTTTTGACATTTTCCAGAATTATGTTAAATTAAAAATTTTAAAACAAAAAGTTTTTTAACTAGAATTAGTTCTTAGACCGATCGTTCCTAGCAGCTATATGATATAGTCATCCGATCCGCCGGTTCCGACATATTAGTTGCGTGCAGTAAAAGAAGACTCTATGCAAAATTTCAGCTCCGATAGCTTTAAAAACTGAGAGACTAGTTCCGTGAAACAGACGGACAGACAGACTGAAAACCGGACGGACAAGCGAAATGAACTCAGCTTGTTGTCCTGATCAAGAATATATATAGTTTATGGGGTCGGAAATGAATATTTCTATGCGTTACAAACTTCTGGGCAAAATTAATATACCTTTTCAAATGATAAAAATCCTCTTGACCCAACTAATTAAAGGGGAATTTTTTATTAAAGGCATTTTTAACCATAATTCTGATACGGTGGCAAAGTGGTTTCGTAAATCAGCTGTTCACTCCAAAAAATGTCGCAGTGTATTCTGAAGAAAATACAACTCTTTTGGGTAAATGACCCACAGTTATTTTTTTCACGTAAATTCCTTTTATTTCGCCCTCCATCGAGAAAAATATTTCCCGAATTTTTCGTGAATTTTAAGAGAGAACCCATGATGTAAAAATCAACGATCGCACAATGCGCTGCAGTAGCTTTGATAATCTCAGTCGTTAGTTTGTGGCTTATTAAGTTGACACTCAAAAGGGGAAAGGTCTTCTAAAGCCAGTAGAAGCAAAAGATACCAAGATTTGCAATCGATTTTTATCAAGCTCATGATCAGCGAACAAGCCAATAATCAACCGAACTAGAAATAAAGAGGTTAGGATCGATCATTCTTCGGTTTTCGGACGCAAAATAAATATACTTTTGCATAAGATCAGTTTTCGGCGATTCGCAATCTAATGTGCATATATAAATGAGCTGTGGCATCGACATTGGCACACCGACATTCGGAGCTTGTCGTATAACTTCGGCCCTAATTTGGGGCTGGCCAAATGAAGAGATCAAAAAATGTGCTTGTGTTGGTGAGTAGCCACAATAAAGTTTTTCTGTGCTCACCGATTCACACTATCTAAATTTCGGCTTGTGTATGTGTAAAAAAAAAAAACGTAGAGGCTTTGGTCGATCCTGCTTTAGATGCGCTGATTTTATACCATACAAAATGTTAAACAAAATGTAATTGTATTTTTTCCGACCACTGCTTTAAATGGAAACTCGGTGGGAGGTAATAATTTTTAAATTGTGGAATGAACACTTAGTTAAATTTCAGAACCTACTAAAGAATAAATTGATACCTTCTATTGAAGTTCACTGAATATATATGGCATTGCAATAGGCCCAGGAGGCCCATCGCTTTCAGCCATCGCAATCTAACCAATGGTTAGGTGCACTTCTCAATCTAAGAGAAGTCTAACCTTTGAGTATGATTCTGTGTTATTTTAACTTCTAATTTCAATACAATTTTGATATAATCTCTTTTTGGTTTGTCTCAAGGTAAAAAAATTGTGTGGATATTTCGATTTAGAAGGAGCCATAGCCTACAGGCTGAATTTCCCGTGACTTGAGGAAATTTTAAGCTCTTTTAGGTTGAGTCATATGAAGAATAGACACATTTAGCTATTTACCGTTTGGCCTGAGCGCTGATAAATCAGTCAGTAAGGCACAATTTCTTATTCTGTGAAAGATGGATGAAGAGAGACCTTTTCACATCTTCCTTAACAAACAAAAATTGATTTAATTGTGTTAATCCCAACTTGGATTAAACCTAAGCCATTGTGGTATTGGCATGGCCTTAGCTGTTTACTCTAAGACCTAATATGACCCAACTTTAGTCTAAAGAGTAAGTAAAAGTTATAAAACTTTGATCTACTTTCGTTAGTTAATCAACTCTACAAACTCTACTCTACAAGGCATTCAATTTTATTCACTCACCATCATCACGTTCATCATCGCTGAGAGGCTGTCGCGGTGCATAGAAAAGATCAGGCACAAATTGTCGTATGATTTGTTTGATTTTTTGCTTCTCCTGCTTCTGGATGCCAGTTTGACGTTTGACGTGATGAATTAACAAATTGGCAGCATCATCCAAAATGGTTTTATCCTTATAGGGCAATACTAAATGTGGACCAGCGGGTTCCATGGCTTCATCCTCCTGATCATGACGTTCATCGTATAAAGTTTCAATCTCATTGAATAGACTCTTGGAACGTAAGGCCTTCATGTCATTGGGTTTGAAATTGATGGCCTGATGATCAAGAGATTTGAGATAATACTTCTCGTTCTGTTCGCGCCACTGTTTGTTGAAGGTCTGCAAGGGGGTAGAAAGAAAAGCATAAGAAGTTGTTATACAATATAAGGAAATTTCTTTCTACAAACCTTTTGGGCATCTCGCCATTCCTCTTCTTTGACTTTTAGCCTTTTTAAAACAATGGGCACCGCCACTGAGGGATTCTTTTTCATGCCTTGTATAATCTCTCCCGATTTATCACCATAAATACGATGAATGGCTCGCTGATGTATGGTCTGTGAGGTGCCACCCAAATGATCATCCAAATGAAATTTGGCCAACTCTTCGCTGGACATGCGTGACATTTTCTTTTGTACATTCTCCAGCACTCGAATGGTGGCACTGTTAACCTCAATAACCAAATCCAGCTCGAAGCGTTCGTCTTCCGTTCTGTGAATATTCCTTTTGTTTAGAAATGTGTGCGGGATGTTGGGTTAATTCGAAAATAAACGAAAGCCAAAAGAAGAGGAAAAACACAAAACAAATCAAGTGTGCCATGAAATTAGGATCCCAAGGTGGAAAGGATAGAAAGTAAGAGGGAAGAGAGAGAGGAGGGAGGGAGGGAGCTAACAAAAGTAAAGATAAATCGCTTACCTGTAAATGGTCTCCTCGAATTGCGTCTTGCGGGAGGTAACAAATGTGGAATCCTCACTGGCCCAGGTGGGAAACGATACCCATTTATCGTTGAGCACCTCCCGACACAAGGCCGTTCGACCGCTGCACTTTTTGGGCACCGTAGACTGCGGCAGGGCACAATAGGAGGCACCCAAACGCTTGCAAGAGGATAAATCCACATCCTGCACATAATCCGCGGCACTCTGATGACTGCTGGCCCTATCATGGGAACTATTGCTGCCTGCTCCGGGTCTTTGAGTGGCTGCCAAGGGCAGGCCATCAATAAGACCCACCGCACCACCCATATGAGTGGGACCCAAGAAATCCGTAAACCAACGCAACAAGTCGGGGAATTTCATAAGAAAAGGCGACACCAGACCCAGTAGCTCGGTCTTGGATACAATCTCCTGATTGAATAGTGTGAGGCAACGCAGAAAATTGTCATAGACCTCCGGATTGCGCAAAGCCTTGCGCACCTTATCAAAGAAGGCGGCATCCGAAATGGTGCACTTGCTGGAGGCCTCCGAGAAGCTAACATCCCGGCAATAGGGTTTGGGTCGCTTGGCTGGTGGTGGACCATCCTCCAGTTGCCGCCTAGAGGCCGAGGAGGCGGAATTATGATGCTGCTGATTATGCGGATGATGATGCGTGGCTGGAGGCAGGGGTGGTGTGGCATAGTTAATGCCCGGTGAGCTGCGATCCAATGAATGATCGCTGAGGTGAGACAAAGAGACGCCACCACCGCCATAGCTGGGGGATTTCTTGTTAATATGCTGGGATGACAACATATTTGGATTCTGGGCATGGCCCACATATTTCTGTGCATGATGATTATTCCGATGATCCTTCTCAAAGGCGGCAGCGGATAAAACACCACCGGGACGTAAATGAGTACCAGCGGCAGCCAAATGAGGACCACGTGGATGTTGTGGCAAAAGACCGGGTGGTAGACCAGCATGATAATCCTTTTCAAATAAAACATCATTACGGCCACCCATGACATGATTCTGATGTTGTTGCTGCTGCTGCTGCTGCGTGGCATTGTTGTTGTTGTTGTAGGTCTTGATGCTTACACTGGTATTCACCGCCGATAAATTACCTATGGCCGCTGCATGGGCACTGGCACTATTCTCAAGCGATAGAGTGGCCACTCCACCACTGAGATGTAAAGGAGATCCACCACTAGCTGCCGGCGAAGCGGCCGAGGACATACTTATGTGTGCCCCACCACTTAAAGTGGCTGTGGTCGGACGTTGCTTCGGATGCTCATGATTGTGTAGACCACCTGCTGCTCCTCCTCCTCCTACTCCTCCTGCCGTTGATTTGGGTATATATTGTCCGCCTGCGGCCTGATGATTGGTGGCATCGGGCAAAAATTGTCCAAATTCTCTCAGTAAATCCTCATCCTGGCCAAAGAGTTTGGCCACCTGGGTATATACTTCCTGTTCGGTAAGCATTTTACCCTGATTTAAGCTGCCCTCCTTCATCACTTTTTGCTCCTTTTGATAGGCATGAAGAATTTCGAGGAATTTCTTATACTTGGCCGGTTGATTTTGGAAACGATTCTGAAATGGAGAGACAGAGAGAGAGAAGGATTAAAGCAACTGATTTTTGACAATTTATGAGAGAATGTAAGTACTATATAACCGGTTCGATATCTCAAATTTGTAAAAAAAAAAAAAAAAAAATTATGAGAGTTTACAATCCAGGAATCACTTTTCACAAACTGGTTCGGAACCAGTTTTGAATCTAGAAAACATCGAACTTCGTATTACCCATCTACACAAATCCAATTTTTAAATCAGCCAACTTCCTCATCAGCTAGTTTCTAGGGTATTCAGTCATCTTTTTCACATGTCTGAGCGGCAACGCAATGCAGAAAAAATACAACTACTCCATTTTAAGAATCTATACTCAAAATTGCATGTTCCTAACCATTTTTGAACTGGAAAATATTTTAAACTCTCCATACTAGACTAACTAGATTAAAAAAATTTCTGAGTTATGACTGCTCCTGAACCACTTATTTGAACTTGTTTGGGAAACCAGTCTTGAAATTCTTAAATATTGAAGTAAGATTAGGAATATTAATAAACTTTGGAGCCGGCCTCATCTGGTTCTCAATGGACTTAATTATAAGAATAATCCTGCACCAAGACTGAAACGTTTTAACATCAGATTCTTTTTCTGGCCCGATACATTAATACCACAACCTGCGATTGGCTTCGGCCTGTTGGTAGTAGTGCACGCCAGCCGCTTCATCTTCTGATTGGAGATCATTAAAAGACTCGAGATTTATTTATGAGACACAGAGATTAACGTCAAAGAGAAAGAAAATTTATGAACAGTGCATAGAGCAATGCTCCTAGGTGGCCAACCCTGTTAAACTATTAAAGCACTATTAGGCGCCTCTTAGAATCCTTAGATTGATTTTTGCAAAAGCATGAACATGAGAAACGTAGTAAATAAAGATAACTGTCAGAACAGAAGATGACTTGGGGCAGCCGAATTCGGTAAAGCTTCTTCATCGTGGGTCACAAGCTCGAATTGACAAAATAACCCACTTTACTATAAAAACTGTTTAGGGGTGTTGTAGCCGCTTGTACAGCTCTTTCCTACACAGAGAAAAAAATTGATAGAATTAAATTTTATGACGAAGATTTACATTCCAGAAAAAAAAAAATATTTTTTTCGGGAATGCACTTAACACGAATGAATTAACGTCTCAATGCAGTCAGCCCATGCAAAAACGTCTAAGATAGATATAAGATAATTTCTACATCTTAACCAGCAAAATTAAATTGATTTTGATCTTTTTATTCTCTGTGTACCTAATATTTGTATAAAGTTTCACTTATCGTGAATATCGGGTCCATGTTCGTTTGAATCAAATTTTTGACGCCTTTATAACTGTGGAAGCTGGCTCACTTATGTTTGTAATAGAAGCCCATGATTGGTGGAAACAATAGATCAACCACAGATGCGTAAAGAATTGATAACGATTTTTAATTGCTGAAAGAATAGCAGAAAAGCTTGGAACACACATCAACTTCTGACCCGGGGACGGAAGAGGCAAGAGCTTAAATTATCTTTAATATAACTGCAACTGAGCCAAACAGTTCGAGAATATAATTTTTGAACTTGCAGCCCAAGAAAGATCGAATTTTAAACGTGAAACATATTGTCAAGGGCTTAAAGCTCACAAACATCTAAATCTGGGCAACTCAAAAATGGAGAAATTATTTTATGTACAGATGAGAGCAAGGTTAGGTTAAAGCTGTCTTTACACGACCTGATTTCTCAGTCTAATTTTTGTCTGAGTTGATGTCAGCCCGTGTAAAAAGGCGACTGGTTGTCATCTGACTGCTCAGCTGAGAAATCAGGTGAAATCGATCCGGCTCGTATTGACCTGAGCGTTCAGATGAGCTGACATCTGGCTTCATAGTGTGGTAGAATTCAAGCGAGCAAATGTTTCCACTTCCAGGATTTTGTACAATCGATATACATTTTTTATCGATTTTTATCTATCGGTTTGGTATTTTGTGAATGTCAAATAAATTTTATTTAAATTTAACAAACAAACTGCGTTTTTTCCATCAAAAAGTTAGATCGCCATGACCCAACCAACCATGAAGGTGCGTGTATGGCGGTTTACAACTATTGCTTTGTAATCCATTATTAAACTACATTTCTTTTGTGCAATGGAACACAGAAGATGAGCAGGGTTATTTCGTCTTGTATTTCACTCGGACAGTACGGTAATTATAAATTTTCTTGCTTCTAGTTCACTTCTTTATATGTAAACAATTAAATATTTACAAATGAACTAGATACTTCAATGAACCAATGGTTCTATGACTGATCTCAACTGAGCTCCTCATGTATGTAAAAGCTTTGAGACCTTAGGTCTGACTAAAACTTGCTGAGAAATCAGGTCGTGTAAAGACACCTTAAGTAAGGTTAAGTTTACTTATGTCTGATTACAATGGAATATACCCTACTAAAACCATTATAAATGGCGGATCAAACGTAATAGTATGGGATTGTTTTTCTTATTATAGATTAGGTTCCAATACCATAATTTGACTACTGTGAATATGAGATGTTGCTAGTAGAACAAGCTACTGATCTTAAGGCATGAAAGCAAAGAAGTGGAAGGGCCTTACAGACCTCAATTCTATTCAAAATTATTGGGCTCATGTCAAAAGTCAGTTGGTGAGAAGTTCTGACTTTGTGAAATTCTAAACCTATTCAAAGGATTCTATCACAAACGTAATTAAAATGACAGAAATGATTTTTGCTACCTCTGATAAAAAAAATAAGCAACATTTTTAAATTTTGAATCACAAACCCACATTAATAAAAAAAATATTGGTAAATGTCTAGTATATGGAATACCCTCAGAAAATTTCCTCGATGGACCACGAAGAATTTTCACGAAAAACACGGGTAAAACCAGGGTTTTTTTTTAAACGAATTTTGTAAATTGAGATTTTTTATCTAATAAAACATATTGTGCTTATGTTAAATTTAATTCAAATTAATTGAATTTTTATTGTTCATTCAATAATTCTAATCAAAAATCTAGTGCACGAATTGCAATTTTACGGTGTCAAAATTTTTGTCTTTGACGAATATAGAGTAAGTTATTGAGCATTTAAAGTTGTCACAAATGTTTACGACAAGAAAATGAGAAGGTAAAGCTAACTTGACTGTAGCCGAAGTTTTAATACACTTGAAAAACTTTACTCCAACTGATTTAACTGAAAATATATATAGGATATAGATATTTATATTTAAAATTTTTTAACTCATTGATAATAAAAATTTGATAACAAAAAATTTTCTAGTAAACACATTTTCCGACAACGAAATTATTCGACCTCCCTAAAAATAATATGTTCCTATGGCAGCTATATGATAGTGATCCGATTTTGATGCATTTTTCCAGAATTATGTGGAAGCATATGTTAACATATACCAAGATTAGTGACGTCCATACAAAAAAGTTTTTTAACTAGAACTAGTTCTTAGACCGATCGTTCCTATGGCAGCCATATGATGTTATCCGATCCGCTGGTTCCCGACATATTAGTTGCGTGCAAAAAGAAGACTGTAAAATTTCAGCTCGATAGCTTTAAAACTGAGGGACTAGTTTGCGTAGAAACAGACAGACAGACGGACAGACAGACGGACAGACGGACGGACGGACAGACGGAAATGAACTCGCTCGATCAAGAATATATATATTTTATGTGGTCGGAAATGAATATTTCTATGCGTTACAAACTTGGCTAAAATTACTATTCCCTTTTCAAGTGTATAAAAATGTGGAAATTGTTCTGGTTGACTGTAAGATAGCAGTAAAAAAAGATGGGGGCAAACTATTCTTTCGGTGCCGTAAACAGTTGTCTAGCGCAACCATGGGAGCAAAAAAAAAGTCAAGAAACAGTGCAATTTCAATGAAAGTATCCGCAAAAATACTTTACACCAAACGGTGAACCATTCTCAAAAATTTTGTGGACCTCACACAAGCACACAACAAAACATAGAAAGTGCTGTGGCGGGACGTGAAGGCCGAGCTGTCATTTTGGCCGAAAAAAAATGCACTATCCAGGATATTTAATATACATTCCCAAGTCACAAGGATAGGATCCATAACATCTTAATGGCTATTGGTCAGTTATATAATCCCGAAAAAGAAAACATCGTTAATGATTATTTTGTGAGGTGAGTAATGGAAAATAGGGAAGATTTTTTCAAAAATGCGCGATTTTTGAAAAATTTTTTACTTTATTGGGTACAAAAAATATTCATCGATGGATCAGTGAATTATGAACATAAAATATTAATTCATAGGAGGAAAGTAAGTGGGGGAAGACGACAGTGGATTAGGCCCTTCCTGCAAGGGAAACTACGTTAGAAAAAACGCGCCTTGAATTTTTACCTCAATAGTGGCGTGGAAAAGAGTTCAAAACAGATCAAATAGTAAAGATTTCCTCACTTTTGCTTGAAATTCAGGCAAATGTGCCCCTGAGTCATAGGAAAATAATATTTTAATATATTTATTTGAAAAAACAAACAGAAATCGAAAAGCATATGTGATCAAGCATTATTTGTATGGGCAAAAATTACAACTTTAAAATTCGTTTAAAAAGAAAAAACCACGGATGACCCCCTTTTTTTGAAAAAAATTTACGATCTATCGAAGGAAATTTTTTTTTAAATTTAGATTAGGCTGCTATACTAGACAATTACCAAAATATTCAAAGATAAATTCTGCCGGAAGCTATTTGAGGTAGATTTGTTTTTTTTTGATCAAGGATTTTTTTGACCAAACAGAAAGAAATAATGTCTAAACTGATATTTATTTTTCTGATATTTTAGAATATCAGCTTTTGCTTATTTTTGTTGTCATTTGCCTTACCTTGATCTTATTTACATAGGTGATGGCATGATTGAATTCCACCGGCTGATTCTGTTGTCCCGTCGTCTCGCCCAACAGTATGGACTGATGTGCCTGCTGTATGTGATGCAAATTATGCTGTCCCGCTGCACCACCTCCACCACCACCGTGTGGACTGAGTTCACTCAAAGAATTGGGAGTTGGTGGTCCACCCACCACAATGCTGGCCGCTGCCGGACCAGTGGGTGTTATAGTGGCACGCTCTCGTTCCCGCGAGTAATCCCTGGGTGCAGCACTGTGCGGCAAAGCAGGTGAACTGGTGACACTCACATGCACATGTCCCGGTGACTGGGCCTGAGCCGGTGTGGTTGGCTGCTGCTGTTGTTGTTGTTGTTGTTGCTGCAGAGCATGTATGGTGGTCTGGGTGAGTGAGGCACCGCCATGTGTCATTAGATTTACTGCTCCGGCATTGGATTGAATTTGAGCCACAGCTGCTGCAGCAGCCGCAGCTGCTACTGCCGCTGGTGGCGTTTTGAGCGCATGCCCTACAGCACTGGTCAGTGGACTAGTTCCGGCTATCATATGCACTGTCCCAGTGCTGGTGGGTGCTCCAGGTGGCGAGGGCATCGATACCACGGGCACCGAACAGCCCAAAGCATCGGAATGAATCTCAATTTTATAGCCCGGCGGCAGAAACATATTAAAGCCATAGATTAGCTCCGTGTGACCCTTGAAGAGTGTGGAGACGCGCTCAATCACCCCCGGGGTGTCGATGCAATGCGACTTGAATTCCTTCATGATGTCCAGGAAATTGTTATAGATTTGCGGTTGATCGGCATACTGATATTTAACCTGATCCAGATAGCTTAAAGCATCCTCCACCTTGAGACGGGGTGTGGCACTGCCTCCAGATGATTGCCCCTGAGGTGGTGTGGTATTGCCTACCACAGACACACTATTCGGTGTTAGTGACGTGGGTGGTGGCTGCTGCTGAGCTGGTGGGGTTTGGGAGGTGGTGGTGGTGGACAATGGCTGTGGCTGCTGCTGCTGCTGTTGCGCCACTGTTGCTGTGAGATTGCTGACTGCATTAACGGCGGCCACAGCTGAACCGGTCTGAGTGCCGCTTATGGTACGCTGGCGTATGGTGCCAGCCGTTTGAGAACTACTCGAGACTGTCTGGGCATTGGGTGGTGGTGGTGGAGGAGCTGCTGTGCTGGCTCCCACTGTTGCACCGCCGCCTGTCACATGAATTTGTACGGCACTGCCATCAGCTGTGCTGGCTGCCTTGAGAGTTCCTCCCGCTTGAATGGAGGCCACGCTATAAGCTATAAAAAAGGGCAAAGATTAAGCACACACACTTTTAGATACTTTATCTAGTTGCTACTTACAGGTGGTATACTGCAATGTTTGTGTACCCGCACTGCCTGTGGAGACTATGCCTCCACCTACTCCTACTGCCGCTCCACTGCTGCCAGCTGCCACTGTAGCTGTAGCTCCGCCCACGCCTGCTACTGCAGCCAAGCTATCCACAATTGAACTTGTCTTTAGATTCGTTGCCGTCGGCGTGGTGGACGGTAAATAGGCTATGGTTTGAGCTCCACCATGTTGCGGTGTTAGTATACGATGATGTATGGAACCAATGCCACTTATGGTGGCACTATGCGCATTTGGCACCACCGTACCAATAGTTACACCAGCTGAGCTTGGATTAGCGCTAGTGGGCGCCACTCCTCCGGCTCCTACAACAGCACCACCCGGTGCTGGTGGGCCCGGACGTGTGCCAAACTGCACCTCGTCTACGCGGGTGCGTTTCATCATCTTAACTAGGTTGCTCCTCTGTGGTCTAATGTTTAATTAGTTTGTGCTGGTGCTTTCTCTCTCTCTGTGTTTAGAAGAAGATAAGGGGAAATGTACTTCCTCCTCGGTCTCTCGCTCGCTCGCTCGCTCTCTCCGTCTCTCTATGAGCGTATGTAGTAGACAATAAACGGTCGTTTTCTGGATAACAGCTCTTGATGATCAGCTCGTGGATGCAACATATGTTGTCTATGCATTTGGTCACAACGCTAGCGGCAAATGCGCTGCTCCGGCTGCTGCTATTGAAATTTGCTCACAAATTTGAAGAAACGTTTCTTCTAGGCCGCCAACTCCTGTGCCACGTTAAAGAACAGAGTTTATTTCGAGTTCTGCAAAATAAAGAGAAGAAAACAAGTGAGTAAGTTGTGGTAAGAGGTAAGACTAGAGTAAGATATATATTTTATATATTTTTATGGTATTTAATCCTTTTCTAATTACCTAGATATATGGCATCTTATACCCAGTTATCCCTTGTTATTAGCAGCTTATGCTGGCATTTGGCCTAATTTTGATAGCAACTCTTCATCTTATAGGGGGAAGTGTTTAATATTTGCTTGGATTCAGGTTGTTAAGGTCCTTTAAATCGGTTATAAAAGGAATTTAGTCATAGAACATAAGCTAAAGTCTAGTTAAACAGATTTAAAAAGAATTTGTTTGATAACAATATCAGGAATGCATATGAAAACTGAACCTAGCCGCAAGTTCATGCTCGCAAGTCAGTGTCCTTCCCAAAATATTGAATCAAAACCGCAAAATTAAACAGTTCTATTTCATTTTGAAGTTTGCTGATGAAAAGTGCCTTCTTGAAGGCAAAGATATGTACAAATATGGAGCAAGATGGCATCTTTCCTCAAAATAATCTTCTTGTGATGCCATATAATCCTCATACTTTACTTTTAGACAGCAAATTAAGGACTTTTTCATTTATACCACTTTGACAGGGCACAAATTTGATCAACAAGGCAATCTCTGTTCAACATACTGCTGAAATATCAGGTAGAAAGGGCTGGCCTAGGATTGCTTAGCCCTGGATAGTAACGCTTGAGACATGTTAATCTAGAATGGCTTCATGCTGTCTTTTTTTCAATGTGAATAGCTTGTCATTTGACCTTGAAAACAAGACAAAATGAAGACCTAATAGATTATCAGGTCTCATTCGTCGGAAAATGTAAGCCCAGCCTAACAGAGTAGATGCTGAACGCTCCCAAATTCTTCTACTACCAATCTACCAAGTCTAGCGGCTTGTCTACCTATAAAACAATGTCCTGCCAGAATGCCATCTACTAGAAAGACATTGGGCACATTCGTCGGAATCACTTGATGATTGAGCAAAATTACAGATCTACACTTATTATTAAACATAATTTTGCAAGTTTAGTTAAATTGATCTTTGGAAAAGCTCCATGTAAATATCATATGGAAATACCTCTTTATGGGCTACCTTCGATTACAAAGAAATATATCATTGAGTAGGTATCAAACTGTTCTGCTAAATGTGCCCATTTTGTCGGTCTATCAAACTTCTCTTAAAGTTCAGAGTTGGCCGAGTCAACCAAATAAGCCTAGAGATTTTGAAAGTGCAAATTCATCTTCAGCAATTTGTAGCCACTCTGTAGGGTAAAGAAAATCGGGTGCTTTGCCTAATTTCGGTAAGAAAACATCTTAAAATGGTATTAAAGTCTGAGGCCTTTAAACAAAACGTTCTCTCTGATAAACTCCTTCATTCTTCAAAGTATGGTCATCAAAAGTATGGTTCGACATATCATCATCATTTTTCGTCCATGTTAATTGATAAGCTATTTTCATTTAAAATATGACAACATGCAGCTATACTAGATTATTGTGTCATCATGCGTCAAAATAGTGGAAACCCCAACTACGATAGAGCCACAAGTTTTCATTGTTTAACAATATTTTAAATACAATAAAAGTGTGACAGCTACAGTTTGAAATTAATTTAGAAACTGGAATTGCAATTTCAAGAAGCTTTTCTTAATGAAATGCTCACTGAAGATCTGCGTAGAAATGCTTATAAAGTTTAATTGACACAAGAACTTCAATCTTAATGCGATTTCGTTGAATGGAATTATACAAATTTAGGCAAAATGGTCTTAGAAAATTTGGACAATTGCAGAGGTTATTTACCCGATTTGCTAATCCACTTTTAATCAAACCTTGAGTTAAATTTGCGACTGGGGGAATAACGGTAATGAGGAACATTCCTGATTAAATATAAAGCGTGAACTTCTAAACCTTTAATAATCATGTCATGAACCGAATTTGTGTTTTAAATTTTCAGTAACAACTGAATCGAACCTATCCTTGAATAAAATTTCATCTGTGGCAAGTAAGATCTTGTGATCTTAATCCGCTGTAATCGATATAAAGCTACATAGATGATTGATTTTAGGATTTTCTGAATCGAACCGAACACCACAATCAAATGTATAATTTGGAGTACCTTTTAATTCTCTATTCGATTATAGAAGGAACTGAATAGACACAGACAGCTGGAAATCCAATTGATAACCCAACTTTTTCGAAATGCTATGGTATATATTACATTTTCGCTTGTCAAGGCAATCCTTAAACTTATAAACGGCGCCTTTACATCTCTCTTTATATAATTTTTCTTTTAGAAGGTCAGCTCACCAATGTAATAATATATTTTATGGGCGGTATCTGATTTCCGCCCATATTATTAATTAACCTAAGTTATTAAAATACTTTCTAATATATATTTTAAAAATAAATGCAAAATGCGGCAAGTTTAATTTTCGAAAGTTTGGAAATATGAAAGCGAGATCAGGCGTGATATAATATATTAACGGTAAACCGCGATTAAAATTGCTACAAAAACCTTATTATGAACTGAACCGGTGGTTTTAAATCTCTGTGAACTACAGAACCCCACCTTATTTAAGAGCGGTTTGTATTACTATTTCAATGAATCTGCCCACTCGCTTAGTTCTTCTTTGACCTTTGAAATTGGTAATGTCTGGGACTGTCTTGCCTTAAAATTAAATCATTTCAGCTTAAAGGTCAACGAGTTGATTCAATTTTGCACAATTTTGCTACTCAGACTGGTAAATAGTAGGTAAAACAGTTATTAAATGATCGATTTTCGAGTACTAGGCGATCTTTAAGATTATGAAGTGATTGTTTCAGGGGTTATGGGTTGAATTTTGGATTATGTATACATTTATTTATCTGAGCCGAGGGAGAATAACAAGAATTCTTCACACCTGTTTTGTTTTCCATAACCCAAAAAGGGCTTCTGTACAAAATTCACAGTAAAATCAAAGTAACACCATGGAAATTAAGTGATATTTTCAGCTAGAATTTGAGATCACCTTCATATTTACAAGTGTTTCAATTTTTTTTTAAATTTCAAAAATTAATTCTCATAATTTTTCCCAAACAGCTGATAAAAAATTGTTAAAAACAACAACAAAAACTATTCCCAAAAAACACGATAAGAACCAAGTTAGCCAGTTGAGAGATCCTGAGAAGTCTGCGTAAATGTGTGTGTGTGTGTGTACAGGGGGGAAAGGGCAGCAACCGGAATAAGGCGCGCGCGCTTTGGCTTTTGTTGTTTTTAGTTGCTTGGGGGTACAGTAAAGACTGGCTAAGAAAAGCTTCCCTTTTTTTTTTTTTCTTTATATAGACATCAAAATACATATGTATGAAAGGTGCCAAATGCCCCATGCACGACAAACGAGCTTGCATAGAATTTGCTGTGCACACACATACACACACAGAGAGAGAGAGAGGGGGGGGGTGGTGGGGAGCAGCGGAGGGCGGTAGCTACATATTCTGTGTATCTACAACTTACAAGAGGCAAGAAGAAGAAGCAGCAGCAGCAGGAAAACGCAGCAGCCCACAAATGCAAAAGTGGTGGAACACAGTTTGGTTTGCTTTCTTTCTGGCTGCAGCAGCCGCACAGAGAGAGAGAGAGAGAGAGAGCAAGAGCGTATAAAATTTGTTTTGAGGCGCAGTATATATGTATGCCTTTTTCACCCGTTTGGGGCCAACAACAAACACACACACACACTTTAATAAACAAGCATTTGGCGGGCATACGAGAGAGAGAGCACTTCAGAGAGAGTGATTGCGAGAGAGAGAGAGAGAAGTGTAAATATAACTTGAATGAATACAGTGTGGTGTGTGCGGGAGGTAGAAAAAAAAATGTACAATGAGGATCATCAACTACCACCCACAATCAACTAATTCCAATTTGCACTGAAACTTTTTTTTTATTTATTTGTAAACAAATATTTGCCTTTGGAAACTGTACCGCCAACAGCAAAAAGCTCTCGCCAGAGAATCCTTTGGAAAAATATATATATATATTTGCAAAAAAAAAAAAACAACCGAAAATGGAATGTGGGCTCTCCCTCTCTCTTGTTGTTATTGTACTTTTTTTTTTTTTTTTTTGGATCCGCCATTGCATACCAACAGCTTACACATATGTATGTATGCGCTGTGGCGCTCTGAGCGTAGCTCCAACACAAAATTGGGGCGTTCATTGTGTGTGTGTGCTCTGGGGAGACATGTGGGCAAATTTTCCCTCCATTTTTTTTGTGTTCTGCTGCTTCTGCTGGGCTCTATTACGTGCACACGTATAATATTATCTTATCTGCTTGTTAGGTGTATACACAGAGACCACACAGAGCAATATGCAAAAACAAAAAAAAACTAGTTTGCCGTTATTAGGATTTTAATTTCTTTCTCTTCACTCACTCACTCACACACACACACACTGATTCACTTGGCTGGTCTATTAATACATTTTTGCAAATGAAACATATGGATGCCTATAGGGAGAGGGGAGGGAAAAATATGTATAAAATAGCTAGAAGAAAACGCTTTTAGTGTAAAAACGTAGCAAAAACAACACCAGAGGGGTTGAGGGGGTGGAAGAGGGCATAAAAGATGATGCTCTCATTGTGTGTTGGTTGGAGCTCCACTGCTGCTGCTGCTGCTACTGGGGCCGGGGCCAAGCCAGCTGCCAGCCAGCCACTACAAATCGGAATGGCGCATCAAAGCAAAACTCAAGATAAGCGCACGACGGAACAACGAATGAACGAACGAAAATAAAACGACACTACGAGTCGATGGAGGAAAAAATACAGTCAGTTCATAAGCAAGCCAAAAGAAAAAAAAAATATAACTTGTGTATAGCCCGCTCTTCAAACTGCATGTGTGTGTGTGCGTGTGTGTGAGAGAAACACTACCAACAACCACGACGACTTTTTGTCTGTGCGCTTTATATATATATGTATGCATGCTGCTGCTGCTGTCCCTCTCTCTGGCAATGTGCGTGTGTGTGTGTGTGTATATAAACCAATTGAAATTGACCTAACCTAAAAATGTTGAATGTTTCACTGGTATTTTTCTTAATTTTTTTTTGTTTCTAGAATTCTATTTGATATATTTAATTTTTGAAACTGTTCCTAGTGACGAGGTTGAGGGGGGGACTTACATCAGGGGGCTGTGTATATTCGAAACGTATGTACATACATATGTATGTATATATGTATGTATATTTACTATAAACTGCCGTTCATTGGGATTGTTGGGGCTTGTATGGTGTTATTGGAAACTTTCACGTTTTACGCAGTATTTTGCACTTGCAACTATTTTTTTTTTTTTTTGTTTCTTCTCACAACTAACTTTTCACCTTTTTTTTTCTGCGTCGAGTATAGACACCGCGAGAGGCAGATTTTTTTTTTCTTTCTGTTATTTCTTTTGTTGTTGCTGCTGCTGCTTTTTTCACAAATTGTTTTTCTTTTATTTAATTTTGTTTAATTTTGCACTATGGTTTACATTTTTTACCAATTTTCTTCTCACAGAGTTTCTACAGATATTCACAGAAATTTGGCGAGAAAACGTTTTCGTACATCTTAACGCCGCCGCAAACATTTTCGATTAAAACGGACGACGAGCAGTCGGAGTCAGCAGCCTGTCGAGCGAGACGAACTGAGTGTGTGTGTGTGTGCAAGAAGCAACAAAAGAGCGGGAGAGAGGCACACAAAAGAGAGAGAGAGAGTGGCCGAGAGGGAGAGTAACCCAGAGTAGGACTGGAACATGGTTACCATTTTAATGCATGAAAAGGTAATGAAATAGTCAGCACAATTTTATATGAAACTTTATACCCGCGGCTTGCTCGCACTTGTGGAAATAATAAAATTTATACAAAAAAAAGAGAACTTTCAGAATTTCAAAATCCCATATAATAAAATAGTCAATTTTATATGGAACTAGCTTATACCCGCTCGCACGTGTGGAAATAATGAAGATTTTACAAAAAAAATTAAATTTTAAAATCCCGTTGGCAATGTTCCGTTTTGCAGAGCTTTGAAAATAAGTTCGAAGCTAATCGGATAAGAAACAAGAGTTTTATACATTGATTTTCCGCCCATTTTCAGACTTTTGGGGTAGATTTGAAATTAATTTTGAGTCTGCGGACAAACTGGCCATATTAGGTAACACCAATAGAGCTTCTTTCAAAGAAAAGCAAGGATGGGGTTACTTTTAAGCTTTACACTAAAACCAAAACACTGAGGTGGAAAAACCTTACCACCTGTGGGGTAGCGAAACCTTATATACAACCTAACACGTAACAACACACTTTTACGTAACAGAAGGAAACAACATATCGCTTCTGTTAGGGACCCTAATGGGTTACTGTCTTATTGGCAGACATGCTGCTAGCTTTGGCGTCACAACCCATAATTTCTACAGAAGAAGAGGAGAAAGGAGTACAACACCTTTTCTGTCTCGTAGATCAATAAGCGTAGCTCTAGTTTTTGCGAAGCCAAGTCTGATTTTAATTTAGGAATTGGCTTTTGAGCGTTATACGGTCCTAAAATAGTCTTTTTTGACCGTAAAATGGGCTATTCTGATACGTAGTCTTAAAGAAGAGGTTTCAATCTATTTAAAACGCCAAACATCATAAGCGTAGCTCTATTTTAGTGCAGAGTTACGACAGATTTTAGGTTAAAAATTGTTTTGAGCACTGAAACACTCTTTTATGTCCGTATAATGGTACACACTGGTACGTAAACTAACGAAGAGGCCATCCAAAACGCCAAAGATAACCAGAGTAGCTCTATTTTTGGGGAAGCTACGTAAGATTTTAGGTTAGGAATTGTTTCTAAGCGTTATACAGTCCTCAATCATTCTTTTTTGATCATAAAATGGGACTTTCTAGTACGTAGTCTTAACGTAGAGGTTTCATTCTGTCCAAAACGCCTAGGATCGTCGGAGCTACGACAGATTTGATTGTTTTTGAGCGTTATACGGTCCTTAAAATGGACCATACTGGTAAGTAGAATCTCTGTCTACCCTGATAAGAACAAGACTTAGGATCCTTGGTCATTCTCTCTTGCTCTTGTAAAACACAAGGGTAAATATACTTTATTTCCCAACATTTTTTTTAGTTTAAAAATAAAAACAATTATTAAACTAAATAAAAATTGTTGTTGTTTTGTCAAGAAATTTTCATTCACTTTGAATAAGTCCAGTTTTACTGAACATTCATTGAGTTACTGAAATTATCTCCTTCCTTCTGTTCATACCAAGTAAGCATGAAAATAAGCACATTTGTTATGCTTCCCATTTCCCACTGGGTAGGTGCGCGCGCGCAGTGTTGCTTTGGAATTCATTGGCTGGGTTCACCATAATGGCCAAACATATCAAATAGGGTGGCAACGACGGACGAGACGAACAAACCTCGCGCATTAAAAAAAAATGGATAAACGTTTGAGTTTGCTGCTAGCCCAAGAGCGTGTGTGTTATATACATACAAACATATGTACACGGTTTGAGAGGAAGTGTAAAGCTCAGCAAATTTCATAACAAATTAAAATTGACTGTGAAATAAGAAGTGTCGTTTGATACGGCCTAAAGTAAGCTTACGTAAGTGCAAAAAGCAACAACACACAAAGAGTTTTAAAGTGATAAAACAGGGTGTTCCATTTGTTTTTACATCACACGAGCAGCAGCCACAATAACAACTAAGCAAATATCACCCTGTTTTGGCCAGGCCAGAACGCTCTCTGAGAGCAAGAGAGAGCACACACACACACACACACCCACACACCAATACCAATGCGTCGACAGCAGCGAGACAAACGAGCCCGATTGCAGTACATAATGAAATCGACAAAACTGAAAATCAGAAACCAAACAGACTACTAGCTGGCTACAACACTGCCACGGATACACTTTGCGGCAAAAAGACGGCCCAAACACACCTTCCACCTCGCTCACTCACACAGTGGTAACCACTAGAGATTAATATGTGTGCGTGTGTGTGTGTGTGTGCAAACGGAAACGAGACACAAAAAAAGCAGTGGGAGAGAAAAAAAAAAAGTGCATCTCACTAAACAATGGCGGAGGAGAACCCAAAACCGGGTAGCCCCCAAAACACATGTTGGAATTTGATCAATCCTCTAGGAGGAGCAGCAGCAGCAGCAGCTCAAAAATAATCTGTATATGCGCAAAATTTTGGGGGTGATGGTGGAAAACCTTGCAATTATCGATTTCGTGTGCTCATTGCGCAATGCGCTCTCTCGCTCGCTATCTCTCCCTCTCTTGGGGCACCTGCCAGTAAATGCAACAGTGGAGACCCAAACGATAGTTGTCGATAGAAGGGTTGGATATGGATAATGCAAATCAACAAGAACAACAACAACAACAACTGCAGCCCCCATGCTGAAAGTTCAAAGTTCATTCAGAGCTTTTGAGGTGCATGCATATGCATGCTGCTGTTCTGGAAGAGCATCGAGAGCAGCGCCCGCCCACGCCGCCTCCTTCCTTCCAGTTTTGCTAGCTAACCCAGACATTATTGATGTTTCTTTTGACGTATGTAACTCTGAAGTCTCTCAATGCCACCCACCAGGTGGTGTGGCCTGCCCTGCTAATTATTGTTCATCTTTCTACTTGCATTTTCAGATGGAAATGGCGCAACCCAACAACCACAATGGAAATTGAAAGCTCGGGCAAAACAACAACAAAAAATTCAACAAAATTGTATTTTCCTTTTTCATGGTCAGCAAAAAGATCAGATATTGTATGCCCCCCCCTCCCCCCTCTTTCGGTAATGTGATATGCCTAATAAGAGATTTATAAATTTAAAGCACGTAGCAAAGAGTTATTTTTTGTGTATTTGAAGATTGGAGGAGAATTATTTTGGTATACAGATAAAAGAATTGTAATTAAGACCTGGTTTTGGACGGGTGTGGTGGTGAAGCTTGCCCCTCTACACCTCTTTCCTACAAGCAAGAGCTTTTTAGAAAAACTTCATGAAGTTTGCTTCATCGTGTAAATCTCGACTAAGAGATCTCACGGATCTTTCAATAAAGCTTGTTATTCGCTTATAGTTCGTTTTTGAGCTCACTTGTGAGCATATATCAAATCAATATCTTAAACAAGCTTGTAAATCTACAAAATGTAGGATGAGGTTTGGTTCAGGGTTTTGAACCCTTCAGGAATCAATGGATTTAGATCGCGGACCGGTTTCATTAACTGATATAAGTCATTTTTAAGATCAGCTTTGTATCATTTAATAAGCTATATATCTTCGAGGAGCTGTTTATCTAAACTGTAATATAAATTTGACTGTTACAGCCCCAAAGAGTCAAGACGAGCTTCTCTCAACGAGCTCAACTAGTTTATCTATACTCTTAGATAAGAAAGAATAACTTATTGCGTGTCAGGGTATGCATCGGGTGGTAACGCTGCTACATCGATACGACTTTTTCGCAACATTTCTAAGTGTATAGCTGCGAAAATCAAACGGAATAGTACTTTTTCTATGGAGTTTCTGATTTCGCAGTATTTTGCAGTTACTCAATACCAAGCTTACATGAGCAAAAACGGCGGCGGCAAAAAAAGTAGAGAGCCTGTACGGTAGAAAATGAAAGTACGAAACACAATATCCAAAAAAAATCTGCTTGTTTTTTGTCATGGGAAAATGATTGAAATCTTTGCTGACTTACATTTTACTCCGCTTATTTATATATATTTCCTTTGAAAGAGTTACTGAAATTACATTATTATTGTGACAGAAGAAAATGTCCCATACGAATGTCCTTGGGGGCTGAAAAATTGAATTTTAAGAAATGTAGAAGATTTTGGGCAAAATTAATACCTTTTTACATCAATGTGCAATGTGCTAAATTTAATTTTGAAATATTGCCTCAGGATTCGCTAAAATCGAAAACCACTTGTTTTTGTCCCGTGTGCGAATGCCTAGGTTTTTTGTAATTATCCTGAAAAACAAATTAATTGCCCAAAATCAACCTTAGCACTAATTGTAGGGCCAATTAAAGCAATTAGGTAAGCCTTTGTCAAATCAAATATTTTATTTTTACTTTTTTTTCACTTCAAGAGTGTTTATGACATAATGGAAATGCCCATTTCTTCGAGGATATTCTGCTAAACTGTAATATAAATTTTAGTCAAAAGGGTAAGACGTGCTTTCGCAACGGCCAATTTGTTAATCTATACCTTAGATAAGAAGGAATATAACTTTAGTATTGAAAATGCTTATTTAACTGATATTTGAAGGGTTTCTAAACACCTAAAATAGTTAACACACTATTTTTGAAATCTTGTTTAAAAACAGTGTAAAAATTTTAAAACATTTGTTCTCTTTGGACATTTTTTGAAGGAAGATTTGAAATCATTATAAGAATTGAAATTCCATATTTTTTCTCATAAACTCTCTTCTTTGTCATCAGACCTAGGAGTCACTTAGTCGGAATTTTCAATACTTTGATTAATAATTTCGTATGACGCTTTATCTGTCTATAATTGCTGCGATACTTTTGATTATATTATTGATTATAAGCTACCAGTCAATATTGGTACCCTGATTATAAATAGATGAACCGGTTATCGAGGCACTTCTAAAGGAAAAAAAATATTCTGAATTTCACTTCCAATGGTTTTGAAACGGTTTTTTTAACCATATTTGGTCTCTATCACAAAACTTTTGAAGTGAAAATGAGAACATAGCTAAAAGATATGTGGTTCTGATTTCGATAGATTGGAAGTGTAAAGAATCCTATTTCCAAGAGAATTCAGTAAAGACTACGATTAATTTAGATGTTTATAGGTGCAATTCTCAAAAGCACTTTTTAACCCAAATATTTGAACTCATATTTGTACAATTATTTGAGTTCTGTATAACAGTATAGGAGGAGCATTGGAGAATACTCCGAATTTTTGAATCAGTGCTCAGGCTCGAGGATTTATGGTTTCTGGAATATCAAAAACCCGAATTAACTGATTTTGCATCTTGGGATATAAAAAATTGGGTTCCATGAGGTTTTTTTGGTTAACAGTTCTAGTTCATCTAGGTATTCGATATCCGATATTTTATATCGGTATTTCTAAATATCCTTTCGAGTTTAAATCCTTATTATTACGTTTCCTGTTTAATTCCTGGTATCTACTGTATTATATTGTAGTCGTTAAGAAGCTTGAAAGACTTTACACAATACAACAAATTCTCTATTAAAGACAGGAATCCTCTCGAATTCACCGGGACTTATTCGGTTCTGAAGTTCATGGAGGTTTTAAACAGGGTGCAAATGCTTTGAATGCAGTAGAAAATACATCCCTTGTCTCGAAACTTCTCAATGATTAAAAAGAGATTTATTTCAAGTGAGATTTAAAGATGTCTCAAAAATGATCCATCCATATGCTCATGGCTGAAAGACAGCTTATTTATCTGTTATTGACTCAAAATATGTCAAAAAGAACTCGCAAACAATGAGAAATACGACTGAAATATAGCTCGAAAAAGACTCGAAAAAATCAGAAACGGATTTTCTTTTAGAAAAGAGTCGCAGCTAGGGTACCATTTTCCCGGCAAAGGATGATTAAACCAGATTCCGAGGACTCGAATGTAATCGGAAATTTCATAACATGTTTACTGGTTATATTCTTTAGACAATTTGAGGATTTCGGCCAGCTATCTGTTCGTATCTGGGTGTGACTATACTATTTATTGCTAGCAAAGATTAACCATCAAAATTTTTGGTATCGATCTTGCCAATATGAAATTATCAAATCGTTGATCGAAATAATACGTGATGACAAATATCATTTCTTATCTACATCTGAAAACTATGAAAAATTTGTTGTTATATTCTTTGACAATTAGGGATTATTTCTGTGGACTCTCTTATTTTTGTATTTTTTTTTATAAAAAATATTTTTTTTTTTCCACCTCGAAAATTGCGTCACTTTTGACAACAACAAATAACGATTTTGCTGAGGCGATGATAAGATAAGATTGATTGAATCAGCTGTTTAGATTCTGTCAGATAAACTTTTCCTAAATCAATTGGGAATGAAATACAAGGAATTTTGAAGCAAGTAAAGTTCAATTTGTATGAATTCAAGTCGCAAAAGTAAGTGAAAGCTGATAGTAGTTTGTTGCAAATTATGAAGTAGGTAGAGGGCGTGGCAAAAATTTAAAAGAAACTTGGTCCAGCTTTATATACAAACATATAGTCAGTCTACATACCAAATTTGGTATTTGGGCTTTTATTCTTCGAGTAACTGTGAGTGAAAAAAAAATGATTCTATGGAGAGAAACTGACAAGATTTATAGATTCAGCTGGTTGGTTTTTCTAAGACCGCATTTACACGATGAAGCAAACTTCAGGAAGTTTCTCAAAAAGGCTTGTGTTTGTAGGAAAGAGGTGTGGTGAGGTGGCTTGCCCCTCTTCGTCTCTTTCCTACAAGCAAGAGCTTTTCCAAAAACATCATGAAGTTTGTTTCATCGTGTAAATGCGGTCTAACTCTGAAACCATCATCAATCCATGGTCCCCTCTATAAATAAGGCTGGATCGGAAATAGCAAGTAGATATGGGAGCGAGCGGGACGGGATTCCCTGACGTCACAAAGATTTTAAAATATTTCTGAGCTGCTTGAGGAAGCATTTCAGTTCGGGTTCCGCGGGAATCCCCTACTGATCCCATCTCTAATGATAATGAACGTTATTTCTCAGATTTCTTAGTCTATATTTCCATTCCACAAAAATGTCAATTTTTGTGACCATGAGAGAGACGGATCAAGTCATGGCCCAGTGATCTTTTGTTTTGTTATTTAAATGTGTGTTTATATTTGATTTTTAATTATAAGGCAAAACTTTTTGTTCATAAGCAAGTTCAAGTTTTGTTCATTGGCCTTTGGGCCACAAGAAAAAAAAAAAAAAAAAGACAATTGCAAATTGCAAATAATCGACAGACGCGGCGCGGCAAGTGTTTCTCTCGCATTTTGGAGAGGCAACAGAAGAGACCACCAGGTATACGGGCATCCAAAACAAATACAAAGAAATTACTTAGGTGTATGTGTGTGCGTGAGTGTTTGCGAGTTAACTTGTTTTTCAAGTTTTCAAACAGCCCAAAAGTCCAAAAACCAGAAACTTGAAGCGGCGGCGACGGCCATAAAGAAAATTTTGTGTGTTTTGGGTAGGAGGAAGGTAGGGAGGGAGGAAGGCAGGGGCAAATGTTTGAGTACAAAGACAAGGCAAGTACATACCAGAGAAGAAGAAGAAGGCTCTCAATTGAGTAGAATTAGAAATTTATATTTTGATATGAATTATATATAAATATAAGTTGTTTTTTTTGACAAGTTGGCAGCTCTGCTGCAAAAAATGCAACACACAAAAAGAAAAAGAGAGCGCGCAAACGCTGTGACATTCTCTCGCTCTGCCACACGCACACACACCTTGTCAGAGGTGTTTTGATTGCAACTGTGTTTGTATGTGTGTGTGTGTGTGTGTTTGTGTAAATGATATGCGTCATTGTTGTTGCTATTTTTCAATACCTTCATTTTACTTCGATTTATATTTATTTTAAATGAACTTTTGTAGAAACACAAACACACATTTGAGAGAGAGAGCGGGAGATGTAAATTTTGTACTTTTGATAACAGAAAATTTGACTTGTCTAACCTCAAAGAGGCAAAAGTAAAATTTGCCACCCCCCTTCTGCTACCCAGAGAAATGGGTTAACTGTAATTGTGTGCATTTAGTTAGGTTGAATAATTAATGCCAGTTGAGGTTTTTTTTTTTTTTTTTTGAGGTTAGGTGGCATTTGTTGGGCACCCACTCACACTCACACACACACATACACCCTTGGGCGCGCATTTTCCACATTTTCACTGTACACAGAAGTTTGGTTAACATACCTGAATTAAAATAGTTTAACTTGTTTGTTTTTACGTTGTTGCTGCTGCTACTGCTGCTGCGGGGGTGGTGGTGGTGAGGGGGGAAAGGTAAAAGAAGCGCGTGAGCCTTTAGCTGCTGCTTCTTCTTACATTTGCAACAAACATACACACACACACACACTCTCATGCACTTGGGGGAATCGATTTTAGGCTGCTTTGCACGTAAATCGCGTTAGTTTGTAATTGCTTTTTTTTTTTAAAACTTCACAGTTGGTATGTACATACATTCGTGCATGTGCATATGTATATATGTGTGTACATTAAAAATTACATTTTCTTTGTGTTTCCTGTTGCCGCACAATACGCGTAGCTGTTTTATATTATTTTTGCACTAATTTAGACTCTTATTTTGTTTAAATAAATTAAAATTTAATTAGTCGCCACAGCCAACGAGCAAATTGATGACCAGCCAGTTACAACTACAAATTTAGTGTGACCGTATACGAGTAAAATACCCAAGCGCATTACGTTTTTTTTTGCTTACGTGACTGATTGACGATTGTTATCGATAACGATAACTAGCCTAGAGCTGCCAAGTTGTTTTTGATTTAACACAAGTTGGCAACACTGCTGGCAATGTTATTGAATTTTTTTTTGTAATTTTAATTAACAATCATATTGACACACTTAGTTAAGACGCACATAGATACAAAATATACTCAATGCTTACACAGCAGCAGCAGCAGCTATAGCACAAACACAAACACCTGCCCCGTTAGCCGAATCAGCCCGAAAATAGCGGGGATCGTGCGAGAGCCCAAAAAGAGCACAGAGACGAGACGAAACTAAACTGTGTGTGGGGCTCTCACAGCTCCAGCCCCACTAGAGCGCCAATCACACTAACAGTGCCGTTCCGTCTGCAGGCAGCGTCAGGTTGAAAAACCCCAAAATAAAAAAAAAAAAAAAAGATTTTCTGTCATTTTTTGGAGTTGGCTCCTCGCGCTCTTCTCGTCTACGTGCCATTTGTTTTGTTTCGACGCGATTAAAAAATTAATAATAATAATAAAAAAAAAATTAACAAATTCTCAACAAGTGTGCGCATATTTCGTTCGTGTGTTCGTTTTTAGTTAAAATACAACAAAATAATTGACAACAACAAAAATTGCTGTTGCTTGTGCATTTAGTGTTGTTGTTGTTGTCGTTGTGCCAAAGTTGAAATTCCGACTTGGCCTATACAAGTGCATATACACACACACACACACACACCCGTTAAAGATTCACCCACTTCTATTTAACTCTGAATGTCCGAGAATAAAGGCATCATGCTGGCCAAATCTATGCAAAAACACGCTGGACGTGCCAAGGAGAAGGTGAGTAAAATATTCTTTGGCATCCCCCCACTTGCACAATTGCACGTGAGCAGAAAACAAAATGTCCCGAGAAAGGTCGTCCTATTATTTCACTTCCCCCTTTTAAACTGTGTCATCTCCACACATCCTTTGATTTTGTGCTGATTTTCTCTGCAAAAAGTGGGTTTGTCCCTGTCCCAATTTCCTCCAAGCTGGGTCAACAAATTTTTAAAAGTATTTTACTTAGTTCCTCGGGTTATATCCAATTTGTTGGGAATTAGAAAAAATCTGGGAGACCAGAATTAAGAGATCAGTAATTTGAAAAACTAAAATTAAATAATTAAAATTAAAAATGTAAAAAAATAATAAATTACAAAATTTTAAATAAGGAAAGTAGATTTAAGAAAAGCTTTTTAATAAAATTTAATATCATTAAGCAACAATTGTGTACCTTTTTTTTGCACAGGAATTTTTTTTGTTGACTTGAAATTTTTTTAGAGAATTTTTTTTGAACCTAACTATAGCATCGAAAATGCGCTCAACAATTGGGCAAACGGGGGAAAAGTGCTCTGAGACCAGCAGATGAAGCCGCTTGGGCAAAAAAAAAAACCATTTTCAAAAATTCGAAATAGTTTAGGAGATATTGCTATTTTAGTGGAGCTAAGTTGATGCTTCAGGAAGCACTCAATACCAATTAAGAGGGTCTTTTACCTTTGAAAAAATTTTTTTCGATTTTTTTGTTTTGCATTATTATTATAGCTTGGTCATTCCACTTTCATCCCCTTCAAACCATTTTCAAAAATTCGAAATAGTTTAGGAGATATTGCCATTTTAGTGGAGCAAAGTTCATGCTTCAGGAAGCACTCAATACCAGTTAAGAGGGTCTTTTACCTTAAAAAAATTTTTTTTTCAATGTTTTTGTCTTGCATTATTATTATAGCTTGGTTATTCACCTTTCATCGTCATCAAACCATTTTCAAAAATTCGAAATAGTTTAGGAGTTTATTTTAGTGGAGAGATCTTGCCATTTTAGTGGAGCTAAAAATTTTAATTTTCATTTTTAGTTTTGCATTATTATTATAGCTTGGAAGCACAAACCATTTTTAAATTTTGAAATATTCCATTTTAGAGGAGCTAAGTTCTTGCTTGAGGAAGCACTCAATAAAAATTGGTTTATTATTTTTTTTGATTTTTTTGTTTTGCATTATTATTATAGCTTGGTTATTCAACTTTCATCCACTTCAAACCATTTTCAAAAATTCGAAATAGTTTAGGAGATATTGCCATTTTAGTGGAGCAAAGTTCATGCTTCAGGAAAAAAATACAAAATATCATTAAACATTAATGTTATAGCATTTAAATAAAAAAAAACCATAAAATGACCCACCCTGTATTAGAGATGGCCTCGGGACTCCGTTGTAGATCCGGCCCAAACACGAAACTATTGTCAAAATTGTCATCAATATAATTTGCACAAAGTTGGTACCTTTGACAGCTTAATGATATAGTAGCCCAAACCAAACCAGATTTAGTACCTTGCAGGATTAATACCGAAAATGAATATCGGTTCCGGTACGTACCGAAATGAGAATATCGGTTAAAGGTTCTATTTCGGTTTTCAATTTATTTCGGTTTTCGGTTCCGATGCGGTACTCAGATTTTTATTTTGGTACGTACCGGTACAAGTATAATTTTATTTAATTTTAAAACATTTTAATTATTTCAAGATATCCAAAAAATGTTCTAAAAATATGCCACATAAAAAAACGTTTTTTAAATATACCGATTTCTAGCCTTCTAGCTTCTGTTCACGCATCCACTAGTATCCCTTCACTCAGAAAAAAACCACCTAGAGCTAAGGAATTCTCTATTCTTATGTAGACCAGACAATCTCGCCTTAGGGCCATTTCTCATAAAGCTACAAAAATCAAGGCTTCCAACCGGTCTGGAATCGAACCCCAGAGAACCGGTTCGTTTTGGTTTTATGGATTGCCCGAACCGGACCATAAACCGAACCTCTTACATTTTTGACCGCTCGAACCGCTGAACCCAAACCGGATCATTTATTTAACAAAAAAGGTTCGGTTCATAATATTAAGTATTTTTTCCACCGAATGAAATTCTTAATAAAACTTTAAATAGACTCTACTTCGGGTTACCAAACAGAGAAGTAAAAAGCAATAAACAAATAAAAATTCCAATGCCAATCATTTTATAAATTTCTTGGAAAATTGTCCAAGGTAAAAAATTGTACTGACTGTCAACATTCACCTGGCACCCCAAAAAGAGGTCGCCAAATATTTCAGTTAAGGGTACTTTTGAATAGCTTTTAAAAACTTCTTATTTCAGCAACCCAGGTACCAGCTCAACGAGCATTTTCAACACTAAAGTTTGTTGCTTGTCATCTCAGAGCTAGACAAACATCATCAGGAAGATAAAATGCCTTTAATCCCCATCTTGAACTATGATTAGGTTAGATTAGGGCGGTTGCTAGCGTTTCACCTAGCACACCTTTTTGATGTGTCCAAAATGTGAAAAGTGATATTAACTATATTTTGATAGCTTGGATGAAACCAGTTATATATATCTTGAGATTGTTTCAGTTAGATCACTGACATCTATTAGAAAATCCGAGATGTTTTTGTCTCCGTTAAATTGAGGCAGAAACAGACGAAGTGGGAGACGGACTCTTTCTTAACCTTGTCCCGTCGTTGCGACCAGCCAGTACCCTGTTATGGCTCTTAGACTCCATAGGATTGTTGAGCGCTTTGTATACCGAGTTGGCTATGTCTTGCCATTTCTCGTTTTCCTTAAAACGAGCCTATACGTTGCCATAGGCATACTGTTCTTTCTATCCCGAGTTAGCCTGCGGTCCCGATGGACTGGTAGATTTTGGACTACTCTGTCGAGTCAAGTTTCTTAATGGCAGCCTGGCTGTAATTTTTTTTATAAAAATTACTAATTTAGTAGGTTTAAGAAAATCTTGTATCCTTCTATCAAAGATATTCTAAATTTACAAACTATAAAAAATTTTGTATAATAAAAATTTTTATATACAATTAAAATAAAATGTCTCAATTTTTATTATAAAAATTACCATTTAACTGTTAAGGCAAATTTATTTAAAAATCATTTAGAATTACGATTGTTTTTACATGTTTATTGGTATAGCGGCCTACTCAGAATTCAAAAAAAAAAAATCTTCTGACTTGGGTACCGCGAATTATGAAGAATTTTCATGCAGAAAAAACGTGGGGGGTATCCATGGTTCTTTTTAAACGAATTTTGAAAATTTGATTTTAACTAATAAAACTATTGTGTTTTGAGCAATGTGGTCAAATTTAATTCAAATTTAATTGGATTTTTATTGTTCATTCAATAATTCTAATCAAAATGGGAGTGCACGAACTGCAATTTCCGGTGTCGAAATTTTTGTCTTTGACGAATATAGACGGTCACAAATGGTTACTACAAGAAAAAAATGAGGAAATTGTTCTGCTGACTGTAAGATAGCAGTAAAAGAAGACGGCAAACTATTCTTTCGGTGCCGTAAACAGTTGACCTTTTTTAAACGGTGAACCATTCTCAAAATGTGGATCCCCACACAAAGCACACAACAGAAAGGTGTGGCGGGAGTGAAGGCCGAGTTGCTCACTTTTGGCCGAAAAAATGCTTACTATCCAGGATATTTGGGGCCTAGTTTATGTTTTATTATTCAAGCCATCTACGGATTAGGATCCATAACATCTTCCTCTATTGGTCAGTTATATAATCCCGAAAAAAAAAAATCGTTAATGATATTCATTTTGCTGAGGTGAGTAATGGAAATTGTATGCGGGTGAAAATTATTTTTAAAAAATCGCGCGATTTTTTAAAAAAATTTTACTTTATTTAAATACTCAATAACCTCTATATTCGTCAAAGACAAAAAAATCTATATAAATTGCACTTGTGCACTCCATTTTGATTAGAATTATTGAATGAACAATAAAAATCCAATTAAATTTGAATTAAATTTGACACATTGCTCAAAACACAATATGTTTTATTAGGTAAAAAAATCAAATTTTCAAAATTAAAAAGAAACCATGGACGACCCCCGTGTTTTTTTTCTGCATGAAAATTCTTCTAATTCGCGATCTATCGAAGGGTGATTTTTGGGAATTTTCTGAGAGTAGGCGCCTTATACTTAGACAATTACCCAAAATTTTTATCCGAGAAGTTATAACATTTACGGTCCCTGGTTTTAGTCAAGGTTCCTTTTTTCGGTTCCTATTTTAACGGTTTACGGTTATTCGGTTTTCAAAAAAATTCAATATCGGTTCCGGTTTCGCTACCGGTACCTGGCTTTAAATGGTTTATTTCGGTTAACGGTTAGGGTTCCAGTAACGGTATTATTCCCTGCTTTTAATTCATAAATAAAAGCAAAGAAAATGTATGAAAATCACACATCCCCTTGAAATTTCCCTTGCTTATGCAGTTTCCCAACAAATAAGCGAAAATTATTTCCCTTTTTTTTTATATAGATAATAAAAAACCGCACAAACCACTTAAACCCCAAGTAACAAAACACAAAAAAAAAAAAAAAAAATAGCAACAACAATTTTCTACGACATTGAAAAAAGTCAAATAGTAGAGATACGAGCGAGATAAGCCCCAAAAACAGCTCGAGTAAATCTCATTGAAATTAACGACTTCCCAGCCTGCCCTCCCACATACATATGGGTTACATAAAAAACAACAACACAGAGAAATTTGCAACTATAACCTAGACTCACAAAAATTGTGCATTATGATTGGTTTGGATGGGGGGTTGGATTGGTTGGTGGTGGGCACGATTTAACAATTGTCCCTGTGATTGGGCAAAGCAACAGTAACAAAAACGTGAAGGTTGCTAACAAGCGGCAATTGCACAAATGCGCCCCCTGGCGGTTGCAACAATAAAAAAAAAAAAAAAAGATGATGCAGGTGCGGAGCCCGAGGCGGAGGCTGTGGCACAATATGCTAATTTCTATGCTAAAAAAAAACACACACACAAATTTTGCAGTTCATTCGAGTGTAACAAGCGCAAAGCAAACAAAAAATTGAGAACGAAACAATTAGGCAAAATGTGCCAATATTTTCTCCCCCCCTAACAACGACAATGACCAACCCGACGTATACGTAATATTTGCAAAGAAAGAAAGAAAGTTTCATTTTTAATGACTCAATTAGCTGTTAATGCTAATGCATTTAATTATATTAATAAAAATTGTGAATTGCATAAGTTAAAACGCAGTTAAAAATCTGGTTAACCGGTTTAAGAAACAGGGTGTCTAGGCAATGCAATGACAATGGTTTCAAAAGTGGAACAACACACACCCTTCTACAACAAATACACAAATCGCGTGCTCGCAGTGTCGACTGTCGGTGTCGATGTCATGCCCAGGGCCTGGGGGCCTGGGGCCTTTTGTTCTAGGGCAAGTTTTCTCTTTTCCCCCTGCCTTGTTTCCGCATAAAACAACAACAACAACAAAAAAAAGGCAAACATGTGCATTAAATTAAATCTGATATGGGGGATAGCTAACAACGCGCTGGCTGTTGCACTTTTCAAATGGAAGAGCTTCTTCTTTGACATACACACACTTACGTGTGTCTCATGCATTATGTATGTACGACGTACATCATCCTCATCATCAACATCTTGTCATACCTACTAAAATATATATGAGAGAGAGAAAATACTAAATTTAGAGCAACAAACTGGGTGGGAAGGGATGACTGACTGACTGACTAATTTCTGCAATATTTTTCACACATTTATATGAATATCTCAAGTTGCCACAAAATTCATATTCATTCAACAGAATTCATCACAAAAATTTTGCACAAATTTTCATTTTTGCCGCAATTCAATTTGTTTTTTTGGTATTTTTCCCATAATTTTTCCCGTCAATCCAAGCTATTTTTACCATGGAACAAAAACCAAAAGCGAGCGCTCTGAAATAGTTTAATTTACATTCAACAGAACAAGTCAATTGTGAAACAAAAACAAAATTATATGTCCGATGAAGCCCATTTTACATTGAATGGGCCGTAAAATAAGCAAAATTGCCGTATTTACGCCACAAAAGTCCTCAGGAGATTCAAGAAGTGCCTCTTCATGACGAAAAAGTCACAGTTTGGTGCGGCGTTAGTGCGAAAACACGGTCATTGGGCCGTTTTCCTTCAAAATGAAAATGGCCATGCTGTTACCATCAACCAGGAGCGTTATCGCGACATGATGACCAATTTTGTGATGCCAATTATTCGTCGAAAGCGTATGAGGGAGGCAGTTCTGGTTTCAACAAGACGGCGCTCCACCGCACACAAGTCGCATAACAATCGATTTTCTGAAGAAATTGTTTCCGGGCCGTTTGATGTCGAAAAGTGGTGATTTGGACTGGCCACCGCGTTCGCCCGATTTGACGCCGCCTGACTTCTTCTTTGTGGGGATATTTGAAGTCAAAGGTTTACGTTAACAAGCCAAGGACCGTAGAAGAGCTCAAGGACAACATTCGTGAAGAAATAGCCGCTATTCCGGCCGAAATGTTGGCGAAAACGATGGAAAATGCTGCAAAAGGGCACAATACGCCATCAACGCCAGAGGCAGCATTTGAGAGATATCATATTCAAAATTGTGTAAAATATCTACTTGGAACAAATTAATGATTAAGATTGCCAACCGCCAAATTTTTTATTTTTTTCTTTGATTTTTAAAAAAAACATGGGTCCGTCGAATATGGGCAAATGACTCGGGAATTGTTAACACATTTCTGTTGGAACTTTAAAAGCTTTAATAAAGAGTTGTCGTACTCAAAACAAATTTTGCAAATTTTTAAAGCTTTCTTTTTTTTTGCGATTTTTTTTATTGAATGATTTGCATTTTTTGTGTATCTTTGTTGTTTTCCCTTCATCTTTTTGGATGCATCATTTGATGTCTATTTATAGAGAAATGTCATAAGTCTGTGTGGATATGTAAATACAATTATTGATGATGAATTAAATTGAACTTTTATGCAAATTGCCTGTGGGATTATTGGTTGAACTTAATTAAGGCCCAACTATAGATAACTTTCATTTGGCAAGTGCAACTGCAGCAGCAGCAGCAGTTGGAAAAAGTTTTCACATTAAGTTTGCTCTCTTTGCAGTTGTTGTTGTTGTTGTTGTTGTTAATTCGAATAAATAGAAAACATGGCCAGCTAATTGCAAGTGGGGAAACAAGGGAGTGGGTTAGATAAACACCGAAAAACTACTACTACCAACTTGGTTACATAGAAAAGCAAAAGGTAAGGCCCAAAAAGAAAATACAAAAAACACAAACACACAGACAGAGATGCACACACAAAGTGAAAAGTTTTCAAAATGACTATAAAATATTTGTAGAAAAAAAAAAAAAAACAAATGAGAAATGCCAATAAACATTGGCACGTTTCGGCCTTTCAAATAGAGAGAGGGAAGAGAGAGAGAGAGAGTGGGAGACTGTTCAGAGAGGCAACCGGATATTTATGAGTCTGATGCCAATAATCGGGATTTGGGTCTAATGGTTGGTTGCCTGCCTCTGGACAGGTTTCTTTTAGGTTTTTCATTATTTGAAGCTTCCGCTGTATCTCGTAGATACTTTCAGAGACAACAACAGGTTGTTTCTAATGCATTATTTTATATTATTATCTGCTTATGTAATTGAAAAAACTTGATAATGGAATATTCTAGTTAGTTTTGGCTTATATATATTTACCCATATGCTAATCAATCAGCTGCTTCTCGCTGATGTAAGAAATTCTCGTACTTGTATTTATTTTGTTAACACAAATTGCGGTCAAATCATGAGCTCATATTTAGCAACCAACAAATGTATCTGTGTAGCTTGTTTAGCATTAAAGCGTAAATGGGAAATCATTGAAGTGTTATCTATCTATCTATTAGAAATCTAGTTTAGTTTAAAGAGCCGAAAAAAGGGAGGCACGTGATTTGCATAAAGTACAAATTGTTTAGATTAAATGCGGTCAAGAGCGGATTTGGTTACCTAACAAAAATATGACGATAAGATCAACAAATTCCATTACAAAAGGTGATATGCGTGTGTGTGTGTGTGTGTGTGATTGTTGAGGGCTTTGATAAGCCTAAAAAGAATTTCATTCCCATAATAGGCAAATCTTTTTTGATAAGCGAATGAGTTTATTATCAAGCATACGTCACACGTTGTTGGTCAAGTTTTCTTTTTTTTCATTTTACTTAAAATAATGTTAAATGAATTTTTCTAGTTAAACGGATTGGCATAATTTTCATGTCATGCATTTTTGCTGTCAACTTTAAGCAAAAAGCCAGAGACAGGCACAACGCACCACGCATCGCTGGCCATTGACAATTTTTTTTCTTCTCTACCTCATTTACACACACACACTCACACACATAGCATTTTGCAATCACAAATTGTATAGGAAAAACCGAGTCACTGAACTGCTTTTAATTACCACTGGAAAAAGTATTTTCAAAACAACATTCGAGCACATATTTTCCACTTGATCGATGCCCAAATGGCTTACCAACTAATTACTAAAGGCAAGCTTGAAATATGCACACTCAAACACACAAACACACACACACACACCACCTGCTCAAAAACGAATGGCTTATTGGCATATGGACATAACTGACATACCAAAGTTGAAGCCAAGTGTAACTAAATATCGAAAAATTGCCACAAAATGAAAGAACATATTTCGATACGATATTTCTTGAGGCGATTTTACCAGGAATGTAAACAGAATCACCAATTTAAACTCGTGAACCGAACCGCGAATGAAACCGGCGTTCTTTTAAAAAATGCTGTACCGAAAACCGCAAGAGAAAACGGTTCGGTTATAGAATAACTTTGGCAGGTTCAAAATATATTACAGTTGGGCTTTATTGACTTTCTTACTTGGTTTCAAAAAACCGTCGTATTTTTACCTTGAACCGAACCATCCACATTTTTATCCCTCGAACCTGAAACCGAAACACTTATTCTCAATGATGTTATAGATTCCTTCGAAAATAGTCCAAGAGAACATACATCGAAAATGTTTTTAAAATTTTGGAAAGGTCTTTAAATAATATTCTACTAACTAAATTGTGCGAGCATTTTCTAATCTAAGATCTAGTAGAAATTACCAATTCCAGAAAGATAGACGAAAAAATATATCTGGACTAAAATCAATCTCAATTGAAGGTGGATTCTAGGTTTTATGAAACCAAAAGTAAAAGGGTGATTTTTTAGCTATTATCTTTTTGGCAACACTGGTTTAAACAGTCAGTACGTTTCAGTTTTGTTCACTGGCATATTAGTAATTTAACCAAGAGAATCGTCTTACAAACGAAAAACGCTTGCAAATTATTGAATTTTATAATCAAAATGCGTGCTCTGTTATGAAAGTTCATCTCGCGCGCTTCTTCCATTTTATGGTCAGTTTAATCGACCCACTGAAGCGGCTATTCTGGGTATTGTGACTAAATTTCGCACCAAATTTACATTGTTGGACATTAAACCACCAACACGCTTACGTAGAGTGCGAACTGATGGGTTTATGGGCTGGTGGCATCATTGGACCGTACTTCTTCAAAGATGATGCGAATTGCCCAAAATGCAAGAGCTTGACTTGCATGACATGTGGTTTCAACAAGACGGTGCCACATGCCACACAGCACGCGCAACAATGGAATTATTGAGAGGCGAGTTCGGTGAACATTTTATTTCACGTTCGGGACCGGTCAATTGGCCGCCTAGATCGTGCGATTTAACGCCTTTAGACTATTTTTTGTGGGGCTATGATAAAGCTCATGTCTATACAGACAAGCCCGCTTCAATTGACGCATTGTAAGACAATATTGAAGCATTTATTCGTGAGATACCGGGCGAAATTTTGGAAAGAGTATGCCAAAATTGGACTAAGCGGATGGACCATTTGAGGCGCAGTCACGGTCAACATTTGCATGAAATTATCTTCAAAACAAATTATATGGACCGTACTATTGATTCAAATAAAGATTTCATGCATTTTTTTAAACTTTCCTATAGCTCTTAAAAATCACCCTTTACAATCAGGTTCGACTCGTACTTAAAATTTTAATCTGAAGGTCAAAACTTGAATTAACAAAGGCTCTTCTTAAAAGACTTATGTCTCCTAAATTTTATTATATGATCAAAATAATTAAAACTTAAAAACAAGCTTCGTTTTTTTTCTGTTTAAATTTAAAATTATAAAAAAAAAAAAAACTATTTTATGGTTCTTCATTTGAGCCCATAGCATTAAAAACATTAAGCCTATGAAATGTTTGTCTGAAAACGAAATATTTGCTTTTACTTCATAGCTTGGGGACTTGGGGAACCTTAGGGGTTTAACGAACTATTAATAATATTATCGAATAGTATTACTTGTTAACCGAAATAAACCTTATCAAGTCACGTACCGGTATTGGAACCTATATTACAATAATTTTGAGAACCGTTAACCCTTATATTAGGAAACGAAAAATCCGAAAAAACCATACCGAAACGCTAATACCGGTACTGTTTCAGTTTCTTATGATTATTTCAAATATATATTTCAACTGATAAGATAGCAATATATAGGCTCCGAAAAATATTTTATATTTTTGAAATTCGGCCTGAAAGAAAAACCAGAATCAAATTCTTCTTTTAAGATATTTAAGTTATACTTTCATAGATAGAACAAATTTAAAAAAAATGTAAACCCCTAATTAAATGTAAAAGATTTCTAAGTCTTTTAGAAACATTGTCCCTAATGTACAAAATATTAGAAACAAAAAATATACATTTAACGATAAGGAATTGAAATTAGTGCAATTATGTTTGCATTACGTCCACTTTTGAAAAAACGGAATTTATGTAAAAATGTTAAAATTTCGAATACATATATAAAGCATGAGGTATTAGAACATGTCCCAAATTAAAAATGAAAAGATAAATATTAATCAATTTTTCGTCTTCAAATTTAGTATTTAAAGAAAAGTTTTGTTATAATATTTAGAAAATTGTAATGTTAGGAAAAGCTACGCAAACTAACAATATACTCTGTATTTGTAAAAAACTTACAAAAGATATTGAGTTCTATGTGGAAGGTGAGAAATAGGAAGGAATAGAGAATTCCTTAATTTCTGGTGGTTTTTTCTGAGTGGATCAGCGGAAGCGTTAAGCGAAATTATTCGTCCTAAAGGGCTCATTCCAGATGGCATACAAATTTATTTTGGCACTATACTTCATAGAATAGAAACACTTTTTTAAAAGCTCTGAAAGCCGAATGCTTTTGAAAAGCTGTCTTATTTATATTATATATTTATATTTACCATCTGGAATGAGGCCTTAAAATAGAAAAGACTGGAAATCAGTATATTTTAATAAGGGTTTTTTTATGTGGCAAATTCTTAGAACACAGTTTTTTAATTCTATTACATCTATTAAATTTTTAGATATCTTGAAAAAAATTTAGTTTTTTCAATATTGAAAAAAATTTATATACTTGTAAACCGATATAAAAATCTGGGTACCGTATCGTAACCGACAACCAAATCTACTAAAATATAAATATTTTTTAAATTACCACATCATTTTTTATAAACTGGGAAAAGGTGCTAAATCGCTTATATAAAGTTAGTACAGGTCTTTCTGGGAACTTAAATGATATATTGCTCCGAGAATATACAAAATGTTTAAACAGTTCAGATAAGCCAGGTAAATTAGGACAGTTTTATAGTATTTTAAGTTTATTTAATATAAATATTATTCCTTCATAAGTTAAGTAGGCAGACTTATCTGGTTTACCTAACAGAGTGATTCATCAGGGCAAGAATAGCTAGAAAAAATGGTAAACGTAATACGATTTTAAGTAGTAGTTACACTCCCTCCTCTCTCCCTCTTTCTCTCCCCAACATCATAATTAAATTGGACAAGCTACAGAAATTTGATTGACATGGAACATCAGTTCCATTTCCACTACCATTCCAAAAGAAAGTACAATTGAAATCATTGTGTGTGTGTGTCTATCTAAGTAAAAAGTTACCCACAGAGCATAGTCTCTAATATAATCTGGCTCTCTCATATATGAAGATGAATGACTTGTTGTTGTGTCAGACAGACACCTGTCTTCAGTTCATTCACAATCCACTGGGTACTAACCTCCAAGTACAGTGGTACCAAAACCGAGTTTAGTTTTTGGTTGTATTTCATCTTTTGCCGCCGCCGGCTGCGTTTTCAAGTGAAAGTTCGAACATCTCTGGTTAATGTCAATAAAAATATATAAAAGACAGAAAAAAGAGTGTAAAAGTTGACCCAAACAAGTTTAGATGTGCCCACATTCCAGACACAAAGCCGCACAAAATGTTGTAATCTTAAAGATGCTTTTTCTGTGTGTGTGTGTGTGTGTGTGTGTAAGGTCTTGGCATTTACAGTTGATTTCTTCAGGTCGTTGGTATTTCTTCTTCTTCTTCTTCTTGTGTTTTGGTCATTAAACTTGGAAAAATTCCTTACCCAAATGTCAGCTAAATATTTTTAGTTTCGCTTCATTGACTGCTCGAGGGGTGGGGTGGGGGAAATTGATAATACATTTTTCTTACTCTTTCCTTTTTCTCAAATGCAAAAGTTAGAATTTTGGTGCAATTTCATAATTTTTCATTCAAAATTTATATTTTTAACTTTGGTCAAAGAGTGAGAGTGACTGTGAGAGAGAGATTATTTCGCATTGTGTGTGTGTGCGCTCTCATTTGTTTTTCTTGTCAAAGATATATGCTCGGTAGCTGCCCAGCTAGATACATTTTTATTTAAGGTGCGTGTGCCGCCCAGAGTCGCCTGAAAATGTCGCCTGGCAGTCAATCTTTAAATAGATTCACTCACTCACTCGTGTGTGTGTGTGTTGGTGTTAGTGTGGGTCTTTTTTGTTTCTGTTTTATAACTCTCGAATTTTGTAGTTTGTTAGCCAAAACAACTTTTCTATCGCATAAGTAATTTTTGGGATTTTGTTTGATTTTTTTTGTTGTTTTTTTTTTGATTGCAAAAATTTCGCCCGCATGTCTATTTTTATGCTTGCCAAATCCCGCGCGAACAGCTGCCAAATTGCTAAAGCTATTTCACTCTTCAGTCTCGCTTGGTTTCTAGTTAGTGCATCGAACGATTGACATTTTATTGGCATTTTTAGAAACTCAAACTTGCCTGTTGCATATTGAACTTCTTGTTTTCTAGCGTATTTCAATTAAAATGTCATTTAAATGGGAATGGGGAATTTGTTGTTGTTTAGTTTTAAATATAGATTGAGGCCTAAGCATTAAGGTTACAAAGTTGAAAATTATATTTTTTTAAACAAGGTTATCAAAAAAGCAAGGCTGCTAACCTCAAAAATTTTGGAGAAGGTTCGATTCGGAGGTTCAAAACCGTTTCGGTTCCTGGATTCTCTGAACCCCAGGTTTTGATTCGGACCTCGGTTCACTTTTACAAAAAAGTATAGTTTTTTTTCAATTTATTTATACTTTTCAATTGGTTGAAAGCAGGGTACCGTAATCATTATAAGTGAAATTATACAAATCATAATTTAATGATTATTTATTGATTTTTATTTTTTTGCACAAACAGAAATGATTATTTTTTATTTTTAGTTTAAAAGTCTCAAACCATTATTTCCTGAGTGAAAAAAAAAAATCAAGAATAGTAATTTTTTCTTGAGTGAAAAATATAAATAAAAATACTGATTACAATTTTTATTTTTATTTTTTCAGCTCAAAAATATCACTCAAGGTCCGATTACGCCAGTTCTACTGAACCGGTTTTAATCAGCCATGTTGCAATTAACGCAGAATTTATTTTATTACATTGAGTGATATTTTTAAGCGACAAAAAAAAAAAATAAAAAATAATCATAATTTTTTTATTTTTTCACAATTCAAAAAATAATGATTATGGAAAAAATTTTTTTTTTAACTCAGGAAATAATCATTATGGTTCGAGTAAACCAATAAAAAATAATAAATCAATCAATTATCATTGAGGAATTTATTTAAAAATCAACAATTTAAAAATCATTGCGGACTTGCATAGATTATCCAAAGAAAAACCCCACAGGTATAATTCATATAATTTTGCGGCTACTCTAAGTGCTTGATATTTTATTTAAAAAATATAAAATAATTATTATTTACGGTCCCCATGGTTGAAAGAATATTAAATTGATATAAACATATCATTTAGCCGACATTAGTCATTTAGTTAGATAAAACTGATCGGGACCCGACCTTTAAATTAAATTTTTAAGTACGAGTCGAACTTGTTTGTACTTAAAACAAGTACGTAGAATTAAAACAGTCCCAAAATTCTTGTATCAATCCGAAAAGTTTCCTTTCAAGTACGGATCCTACCTAAAAATAAAATAGTCTTGCATAGAGATTAAAACAAGTTCGGAATTGCAAATAAAAAGTAACTAAAAGTTCGAAATCATTTTTCTCGGCCACTCTTCTTACATTTAATAACAAACTAACCTATTTCGAGTTAAAATCAAAGAACAAGAATTTCAGAAATGGAAAATCCCGTACACAAATTAATTCTCTCGATTGGATTCATTTTGGTCAAAATATCTCGGGTTTTTTCTTCTGTGCAGGCCCCATATCTTCCTGGAGAAGTTTATCCATACGCGAACTAAGTTAGCAATTGATATTTTTTAGGTGTTTGTTTTTAGATCTTTTCGAAATTTTTTTAAAATTTCAATGTATGTTTTCTTGGACAATTTTCGAAATAATCCATAACATTATTGCCATTATTTCCTTCTATACAATCACACATAGTAATTCTTAAAGAAACATTTTGAATAATCTCTTTAAACAATTTCTTTTGTTTGTAAAATTACTCATTATTGTACACCGAACCTTATTTTTGGAAAAAGTGATCCGGTTCGGGTTCAGGTTCGAGGCGTCTAAAATGTAAGAGGTTCGGTTCATGGTCAAAAAACTCGAACCGAACCGGTTTATAGGGGTTTGGTTCAGGACCGGATTGCAGCCCTGATCAAAAGATCTACTCAGTGTCTATAAGAGTGTAAGAACGGTTTTGATTTTCCTGGGTTTTCAAGATCACTTTACATTAATTTAAGATTTAGTCGGGATTTACACCATTGAATCAAACTTCATGAAGTTTTCTTAGTAGGCCTGGAATTTAAAGGAAATCTTTCAGACCTTTTAAACAAATAGTAAAAAATACATTTAAATCTCTCGCCTACTAGGAAAACTTCATGAAGTTTGCTTCATCATGTAAATCCCGTCTTAGTTACAAAAACATTAGATTACATTATTCTCATTTGAATAATAATGATTTATTCATAAGCGCTGATATGCTATTGCTTTGCTATGCACTTCATAAAGAAGACTCACCATCGGTTCTTCCTTATTTTTCTAATTAACAACAAATTATACAAATTTTGATTGTTAAGTTGGGTATTAAACTCACGACATTGCACCATCGCACACGCTTGTTGCCACGATAACAAATTCTCCATGAAACGCGCATTTACTAGAATTTTCATGCCATATAAAGCCCGGTTCATTCATGGTTCTTTTTTAATTGAATTCTAAAGATCAGGGGGTCAACTCTAATCCAATTTGTAAAAAAAAGGGGCAGCTCTAGATGAAAGCACAGGCTTTGCAGCTTAATGTGTAGTCAACTTTTATAAAAGAACAAAATGTAAAACAAAAAAATTTCATTTTAAAGTTATTCAAAACCCCCTTCTAAAATCCACGCTTTTTTTTGGGTATATCAATAACTCATTTCGCCTTAAACTTGAAGTAATTCTAAACCGCCAAAAGTTAACAATAATAAACATTTGATACCAGACGTGAAAACATATTTCGGCTAACTTCAAGTAGAAACCTAAGCAAAGAAAGAGACAAGTAATATTACTGACTTTGCAGTTATTCTACCCACTCTCCACCCTCCGCATGTTATTACACCCCTTAAATGTTTTTGTATTTAGAGGGCGTATCCCAGAGTAAATTATTTTTATAGCTGACCACAGAGATCGCCGCTTATTAAGCAACTCAATCAAGCCTGACCAGTGCAGTGCCAAACTCCAGTCACATTTGTGACTGATAAAAAATCCCATAAATTATGGCGAGGAGCTCTCGCTTATTAAAAATAATTTCAATTATTGAAATTGCCAACAATCGGAACGAAAGTGTCGGCGGCGGTGGAAATGAATCTTTTGTCCAGGTTTTGATTGCATAACAAAATGGGAATTACGGACTGAATGCATTGCAAGAGCGAGCTTAAGTGTTTAGTCAGACACCTCTTTATAAATAGTTGCCATTTCCATTTGCCAAGTTCTACAAAAGAAATCAAAACAACAAAACAGAAACGCAAGGTCAATTACTTCCACAGGTCGTATACGTAATTTGTTTTTATTAGCTTCGCTCGAACTCACTCAACTCGCTTGTTGTCAGTGAGAACTTTCGTGCGGTGCAATTAGTGTGCGAGAGCCGAGCACACCGAGTGCGAGTAATTCTCATTAAAATCCGTAATGTACTTCACCTTGGGGCGAATAATTTTGTTTGTATTGTATTGTTTTCCAGGCATTTAAGTCTTTAATCAAATTTTCGTTTTAACAATGGAGATAGAGATAGGAGAGAGAGAAAGAAAATTCATACAAAAAGTAATAATAAAATAAAGACAAGAACTAAGGAGGATTGAAGCAGCCCAGTTACCATCCCAGTTTGCTGTCCGATAAAACGTGCTTGTTTATATTAATATAGGTGAAATTTACTCAAAGAAAGCAAGTTAAAAATTAAAAATGAAAGTTGAAATAGCGTATAGAATTTACATGAAAATAATTCTTAGAAGTGGGAGGGGGTTTCAGGAGGTGCGCGAGGGGGGGGTTTATCTTTTTCTTTAGCTTCTGTTCACCACCTTTCCTTAAAAAAATCAAGCGATATGTTGAATTGTGACGCTTCAAACGTTACTAAACTGTTTTGCCCTTCCAAATTTTTATATATAGTCGGGTTCGGTCAACTTTAATATATGTTTTCTTGTAAAACAGAGACGAAATCATATAATCAGACCTTTGGTCGGCAAAAACCACAAACACATTTTAGCTGACGTATGTGTACGTGTCAACAGAAACAGATTCAGTTTGCTTTGACGCATATACTATCGGTGTGCTGACGTCGCTGCGCAATTTTTACTATACACATTAGATAGAGACTTGCCGAACTCTGACTAAGAGTTACAATATAATTAATGGCCCTTCAATAGCTGGAATCTTTTAAATAACTATCGTAACTTGATTTCTACTCGACATACAATATTTCTTTGATCGAGGTCAAAATCAGGTCGCTTAAAGCCGATAACTTTCTTTGATTTTAAAAATTACTCAACATTCTTGTAAGCCACGTCGTCTGAAATATTTGTTTTTTTAATAACCACATTTCTTAAAAATTGTTGTAATTTTAGATATTTTGAGTGTCTTTTAAGGATACATTTGATAGATTTTGGGGTTCTTAAATAGCCAGATTTCCCCAAATAACTATCATAGCTCGATTTCCATTAAACTCAGGGAAGAAATAGAAGAAGTGGGAGACGGACAAAGAGTCCGTCTTCCTTGTCTAGTCGTCGCAATCAGCTAGTGCCCTTTTTTAATGCCCTAAGTTTGCATAGGTCGGCATCGGGTTGACTATGTCTACACTGTGATTCTACAGGCCATTTCTAGTTCGCTTTAAGGTCTAAGATATTTCGCAAAATAAGCCTACACGTTGCCATAAGCACACCTTTTCCCTGATGGTTAAGGTATTTACGGGTTGTTTTTTACCGGGTCGGTTTAGTATGCTTGCATTGAAAAAACTTCGGTATAAATTACCAAGATTGGTGACGCTACGAAAAACAAAAAAGTTTTCTCACTAAAATTTTTGACCGACCGTTCGTATGGCAGCTTTATGCTATAGTCATCCGATTTTGATAAATTTTTCCCAGAATAATATAAAACTAATATATACAACGATTGGTGACGCTACAAAAAAAAACAAAAAATTTTTTCAAAGACTTATTTTTCGACCGATCGTTCTAGAGCTATGTATAGTCATCCGTCGGCCGGTTCCGACATATATTCTGCTAAAAAGAAGACTCGGCAAAATTTTAGCTCGATAGCTTTAAAACTGAGCTAGTTCGAGAAACAACAGGTAAAAAGTCGTCGATAAGGATAATTATGCGGAAAAAATATTTCAATTTAAAAACCGACTTAAGGGGTCTTCTACCTATGCACAGGGGTTTTAGAGTGTTTTTTTTTTTAATATTGGAGAGGAAAATAATAATAATAAATAAGTTATAAAGTTTTTGAGCAACACTTATCAGGAACATTGCTTCATCCTAAAAGCAATATCTCCGAAACTATTTTGAATTTTTAAAAATGGTTTGAAGGGGATGAATGTGGAATGCCCAAGCTATAATAATAATGCAAAACAAAAAAATCGAAAAAAAATTTTTTCAAAGGTAAAAGACCCTCTTAATTGGTATTGAGTGCTTCCTAAAGCATGAACTTAGCTCCACTAAAATGGCAATATCTCCTAAACTATTTCGAATTTTTAAAAATGGTTTGAAGGGGATGAATGTGGAATGCCCAAGCTATAATAATAATGTAAAACAAAAAATCGAAAAAAATTTTTTCAAAGGTAAAAGACCCTCTTAATTGGTATTGAGTGCTTCCTAAAGCATGAACTTAGCTCCACTAAAATGGCAATATCTCCTAAACTATTTCGAATTTTTAAAAATGGTTTGAAGGGGATGAATGTGGAATGCCCAAGCTATAATAATAATGTAAAACAAAAAAATCGAAAAAAAAAATTTTTTTTCAAAGGTAAAAGACCCTCTTAATTGGTATTGAGTGCTTCCTAAAGCATGAACTTAGCTCCACTAAAATGGCAATATCTCCTAAACTATTTCGAATTTTTAAAAATGGTTTGAAGGGGATGAATGTGGAATGCCCAAGCTATAATAATAATGCAAAACAAAAAAATCGAAAAAAATATTTTTTCAAAGGTAAAAGACCCTCTTAATTGGTATTGAGTGCTTCCTAAAGCATGAACTTAGCTCCACTAAAATGGCAATATCTCCTAAACTATTTCGAATTTTTTTAAATTGGTTTGAAGGTAATGAAAGAAGAATGTTAAAGCTATAATAATAATTCAAAACAAAAAAATCAAATATCAACAAAAAAATTTCAAAATTTTCAAATTTCAGTTGAACGCGCATTGTCGAGAAATACCAAAGTGAGCTGGGTAGCCAAATCCATCGCTGATCTATTTATACAATATATAAAAGTGAATGTATGTTTCTTATAGATCTCTAAGCCGCTAAACTGATCTTTATCAAATTCTTTTAGTATGTTTAAGTCGATCAAGAAAAAGTCATAGGCTATGTCCCTAGTTTGTGAGGCGGTTTGAAAGCAGTTTAAAATCGGTTCAAAAGTGATTCAGAGCCATTTTACAGAAATAATTTAAGCTGTGAACTTTAAAGAGTTGGATGTTTCGGTTCTGAACAACTTTGAGCCAGTTCAAAAGTTATTAAATTTAATTATGAAATTTGATGTGTAGATTTGAAGAATGGAGTTAAACTGGTTCAAGACCAGATTGAACTGGTTCGAAAAATTGTTTAAAGCAGCGGTGGGCATGAAATTTAAGTTTGGGAGCAGTCCAACAGCCCTTATAAGCTAGGCTATAAAGTACTGAGCCAAACTAATCGATAATCTCATCTGAGTAAATGACTTGAAGTATAACAATTTGATGAAAAAAAATGCTCAACCAACATTAATCCCAAACTGTCAGTTGTTAAAACATTCTGAAAAACACCCTTTATTCACATAACTAAAAAAAAAGTTGTTAACTCTAAAATTTCTCCTCCAATTAGCCAACTAACTGACATGACTAGAATTTTTAGCAAACTTTTTCCACCTTAAGCAAAATTTGTTGAATGCTAATAGATAAAAACATGACAAGACACATCAGCGACAAGATTGGATAAATATTAGTTTTCTTTAATTTGATAGCTTCTCATGTTGTTGTTGTTGTTGTTTTTCTGTCTTTCTTTCCCTCTTTCCTTCTGTGTTTACTGGGCGAACTTTCTACTTGAAGTTTCACTTTCCACTTGCCTGAGCTTATCGCCTCGAAAGCCAAAAGAGACTTGAAAAGAAATTATGCAAAACATAATGTAAATTGTTGAGCATAAATCAGCATAAATCGAATGACAGAGCCGATTATGCAATATAATTGAATTTGACGATTTTCTTTTATTCATATTTTTGTAGGAAGTGAAATGGGAAAAGTTATCTTAGATTTAAGTGTGTACGTATGTACGTATGATCTCTAGTCGTTAGCACGTTGCGCTCACGAGCTGTAAGTCATATGACACTTGGCGGTGTCTGGGCAAGTGAGCAACAACAACAAAACCGGTTACTGCCCACAACAATTTTGCTGTCATCATCGACTATATAAGCACCGCTAACCAAACGGGGCAACAAGTTGAAAATGTACTTTTGTGGTAATAGGTTAGGTCTTTACACTCACACACAACACACTGCTGCATGTCATTAAACTAGGCGGCCTCAACACTGCCACAAGGCGAGGCAGCTCCTCCACCTCCTCTCTTTATCTTGTCTATGGCACATTTTTGTCTTCTCTCTTTCTCCGTCTTTTGCCGGCGGCACTGGCCATTATTCATGCCAATTTCTACAAGTTTTTCACAATTGTTTCTTGTTTTTTTTTTTTTTTTTTTGTTATGTGTTCTTTAGTATAAGTAGGCAAAGTATTTCTCTTACCCTTTTGCCTGTTTCATTTCACATTTTTCTGCTGGCGTTTGTGATTTTTCTTTCTTTCTTTTCTTTTGAATACACAAGTACAATAATACACATATATGCATATATGCATCTAGTCAATGTACGTAAAAATAGGTCGAAAAGGGCATATTTGGCTTAATAAAAATTGTCAAAAAAGTTTAAAACCAATTTTTAACATAACCAAATATTTTTGTGAATTTGTTTAAAAGAACTAAGCCTATAGAAAATTGTTACAAGAGATAACATAGAATTTCCTTACTTTGAATTTTGTTATAGATATAACATCAAGGCTTCAAATTGGTTTATAACCGGAATACAGGTAGAATATCACGAAAACTAGGTAAAGCATCGAAACTTGTTTTGTTTCTATTGATTAATGTATTTATTTGGGGTATAACAAAAAAAAAAGTGTACTGTTTGCTTTGTGTTTCTCCAGGTAAATCGCTATTTACCAACTGTCCTTTTTTTCACTATTTTTCAGGAATGCAAACCGTACCGAACCGCTTATTTGAGCTACGAACCGAATCAAGAACTAAACCGGCGATCTTTCAAAAATGCTCTACAAAAACGGTTCGGTTCAGTTTATCTATGAGTTTAATCATGTAAACTCTACGATATTATTTTTTAAAATTGAACAATTTTTCTAAGGAAGTGGTAGTGTTTCCTCGTTTATCTAAATATGCCTTTGCAGTACCTTCATGTTCTTTATTTTACGTTTATAGAGAGATATTTACGCATTCTTCTTGTTCAGACGGTATAACGACGTGTTCTTTTACTAGGCTTTAGCTGGGAATCCAATTGATACGCACCGTTTTCGGAATGCTATGGTATATATTGATTTTTTTCTTGAACTTATGTATGCCGCCTTCGAATCAGCTTTTTTAATGTATTTTATGGACGGTACCTGATTTCTACCTGTATAATTAATAAATTTCGATTAGGATAAAGTTACATATTTAAATGCATTTTAAGACAAAGATTTCAAAAATAAATGCAAAATGTCGTAAGTTTCATTTAAGAAAATTTGGAATAGGGATCAGGCGTGATACTATATTATCCTTGAACCGCCGAACCGAACCAAAACCGCGATTCGGATTGCTACAAAAATCATATTATGAACCGAACCGGTGGTTTAAAAACTATGTAAACCACAGAACCGAACCACTCTTTATTTCCCAATGGTTTGCATCTCTGCTATTTTTCATATTGAAAGAAAATATACCAAATTTATCATATTTTTATAGTTTTCAAAATATGTTCTTTGACTATGCCTTTAAATATTTCAAAAAGTTCCAGCCAGCTGCCTCTGCGTTTGCTAGACATGCCAAAATAAGGGCCTCTTAACATGTTGGCAGCTTCTTCCAATCCACTTATTTCATCTATGCGGCATATACAGTCACGAAAGGAATTATTTATCATTCAATAATTAAAGTTCAGAAATGATTGATATAGTATACCATATTTATAATTGTTTTGAAAAAAATTTAAAAATAAATTCAAAATAAAATTTATTTTTTTGGTAATAATTCAAAAACTAACCAACAAAAATAGGTAAAATAATTATCTAAAAAAATGAGAAAATTTTAAAATATTTTTATGCCTATTATAGCTGGGTGCATGTAATAACGCCCGGTGAAATAACAGCCGCGGTATCGAAATTACAAAAATGTACAATTCTAATTCAAAAGTAAGCAAGCGATGCTCTAAAAGTTAAATTGCTGACCGAATTACGACCACTGATCTAACCTTGGTTTAATAAGTTAATCATTGATGTTTGAACAACATGGCCGTAAATATTCAAATATTTTTATGCAGGGGTAAGGTAGGAATATACAATTGAGATATGCAGGTGAAATTTAAAGAAATAAAAAAAGAAACCCCTTTTAAATTATGTATTAGAAATTTTTGGATTTGGGAGAATTGGCGCCGCAAGTGAAAAAATTTGTTAACAAATTTTTCGTCTTTTTCGCCAAATCTATTAGCTTTTTGCAAAAAAAAAAAACATTATAATAACATGCGTTTCAACAATATTTTCCATTTATGGTGGAACATATTGTATAACGTGTATATCTTCTGAGATATCAGCAAAAAACTATCGGTTTTCGGTTTTTAGCGGTTTTAGCCCGGAAAATATATTTTCGCAAATTTTAACCATGGTTTTCGTAATACATATATACTGAAAGTTTGAAACAGATTGAAGGTGTGAAGCTTTGTATGAAGTTGTATGCATTTTTATGAGTTTGTTTGAATTCGTATGAATTTCATCCGAACATTTTTATTTTGGGCTTAAATAACTTCTCCTAGTTTCAAAGTGTCATGCGCCTGCGGACGTTAAGTCACGATCAGAAATCGGCCTAAGACCAGACTTAAAAATTCCATACAAAATTTGTATTACATATAATATTAGTTTATTGATTGTATAAAAAGTAAAAATAGTTCGATTTAAATCCCGCAAAAAACATGCCCTATGAAAAAACACAGGTTTTAGCCATCGTAGATATATATGGATATCGGAGGATTATATTTAGGGCTGCAAACCGGTTTTAATCCGAACCGGTTCGAACCCGGAAATCCGATTTTTCTTTACTGTGAACCGCACCTGAACCGGGAAACTCTTTTGGAAAAATAGCTGAACCTGAACTTTCGGTTCGCCAACAAAATTTACAAGTATTAGATCAGATAAAAGATAAAAAAATTGTTCGAAGAAATAATAATACTTATAAATTTAAATTGAAAAATAATTACCTGTATGTTCTAGTAAATAAAAATTCCGAAAATTTGTATATATTTTTAACAAATTAATTACTCTTCTTTACAAATTTTGTAAAAGTGGTTCGAACCAAACCTCAACAACACAAAACCTTGAACCTCAATTTTCTGAACCTTACCTTAACATTGGAAAATTCTTGGTTCGAACCCGCTAACCGGACCTTCAAAAAATGATTTAGGCTTGCAGCCCTGATTACATTTTAAGTCCGATTTTTAAAAGTTAACCGAATCTTTCCCAGATAATGATGATTCTAATAAAAATTTATTTTTTAAGTTGGATTTGAATTCAAAACTTATTCCCTGTATCCAAACTATCCAAAGTATCCACCTGGTCGATTCCTCAAATTTAGATTTTTCCGCTTTTCTGCTTTCTTGTAGCAACTGTCTGTTGCATTCTTTATAAAACTGGGCCAACGTCTGCTTATGGTTTGGCTGTTTGTTGGCCCCGGCTCCTGTCGTGCAAAACTGGCTAACTTTTTGTTTTGTTTGCACTTCACTGAGCTGCGTTTTTTTTCATTAGATTGCAGTTTTTTTTTTTTGTTTCTGTTTGGCCAACAGCTGTGTGATGTTGTCATACGCAACCTACGCCCATTTGTTACTCTTGTCGAGGTCATCGCTGGTGGCTGGAGACCAAAAATGTAGCCCACGAACAAACGCACATGTTTCAAAGAAGAGGAGAGATATATACGAAATATAGATATATGTATATACTCTTCGTACGTACAGTTCTTGTTGGCGTAAAAATATGCTTTTTTGGCAGAGACCGCAGGTTTTTCTATATATACTACATATATATATATGAATATATACCCCAAATGATGACAAAAAGGCAGACGCTCTGTTTAAGATAAAAATGATTCGATGACGCAAATCTGTGACAGATTTTTACACACATGCCCAGACGAAAGACTTGCCCCAAACGGAAACGCTTGATGTCTGGCCTTCCCACCTAGTAACACAACAACAGCCAAAGGCCGTTTGAAGTCCGTTATATTATCAATATTATCTTCTATTTGCATAAATATATAAATATATATATATGAAATAAATCTAATTGCATTTTGATAATAAATTATTATGATAATGAATGAAAGTTGCGTGACAATCGCAAAAAAAAAAAAAAACTGGTTGGCTGGAGAAGTTAAATAACCATTACAACGCCCACTCCCACTTACCATATGTAGATCAACAAGCCAAAGCCAAGCCAAAGCAAACCAATTAAGGTACTCAAAACCAATGCCATTTCCAAGCTTGATTCACGTTCCTTTAGCTGGCTGCGGCTACTGCCGGTTTCAATTACCAAAATGGTCATTAAAATGCTCAAGACTTGGCAACAAGTTGTACGGGGAAACCACTTCTGACTTTGTGTGTGTGTGTGACCATAAATGGTTTTTCGGGTGAGCTGCACTTGCTGGATAAGTAATGATAGCATAGATAGCATATACTCTACAAAAATGTTGCATTAGTTGCTTTAGGGCTGTGGGTCGGCACAAAATATAATCACATTTTTGCTTTTAAGGCCTAATTGCAGTTGACATACAAATTTATTTTTAAATAAATGACTAGAGAAATTTTCCCTAAAGACAAAAAAAAAATTATTTTATCTGGGTATTTTAATTTCCTTATTTTTAATTTTTAATTTTATTAATCTGAAGCCCAAATATTGATGTATTTTGGAATGCTGAACTCAAAAAAATGAATTTCAAAAATTTTTGTTATGTATTTTTGAGTTAGAATTTTTTTCTAGTTATTTCGGTATACCCCCATATTTAAGACATATCTCATTTACAAACTTATGGAGTCACAAGGAATTAATCAAAGGGTATAAAAGAAAAAATTTAGTAGTTTGAAAGTTCGAAGCAAAATATTTCGAAAAAAATGATTTTTTACACAAAAACGTGAAAAATTTGATTTTTACATTTTAATGGCACATTATTTGACAAAAATTTTTTCATGATATTTGAAACAAAAATCTGAAAATGCTGAAATTTTTATGGCACTAGTACAGAAGAGTATTACATAAGAAGATTACTGGATGCTTGCATAGGAAAAATAAAATAAAAATGCTTAAGTATTGAGATTTGACAAGATTTGAATATTGATTTATTTCAAACAGGAAAGCTGTAAGATGAGTTACTGATTTTATCGTACAGTGAGCTCCGAATTCGATTTCAAAGACTTATATCTTTAATATAATTGAACTGAGGGTCGTTTAGGCCGGCTTATTTGGCCATTTTCAACCATCCTCCAAGTTAAAATACTGCTTATTTTGTATTTTGAATTTCTTACACATTTAGAACGTACCATACAGTATCTTCATAATCCAGTTAATACATAAATCATTTTATAAGTTATAAGTTCGTAATCGATCTGCACACAATATGGCTGATTTATATGCAAATTAATAAAAAGTTTGAAAATTTGATTTATCGACTTGTTTATTAAGAAAAACACGTAACTTTAGAAAAACACACGTAAATAAATATATACTTGAATATTGGGGTTATCCCGCCCATTTTTAATTTCACTGAGCGCTAGGGTATTTTTCAAATCGAAATTTACTCAATATAAAAATCAGGTTTGATGACATTACCCATTTACCCGGAGTATAGCTTCTTTCTATAAAAATCAGATGTATAAAAAATGTTTGTAATTCTATGACGTAGGCCGAGGGGAAAGTGGCCAAAGTAGCCATTTTTGGCATTTTTAGGTTCAATTTGCAACTAAACCATTAAAGATATAGGATCTCTGAAAACCAGATTCGGATTCAGCGTGAAAAAATGCATTTAGAAGCAATAACTCATTTAGCATTTTAGCTCCTCTTCGAGAATAATCACTTTCAAATCTGTCAAAATAATTATGCCAACCAAATTTTTATTTTAATTCTCTTATAAAGCATCCGACTGTAAACTTCTTATGCTTTTTGAAAGCTCTTCTTCTGTACTATTATGCCATGTACTTAACATTTCACAATTTTTTGTTTCAAAGATATTATGAAAATTTTTGTCAAAATAATTGTGCCGACCATGTAAATGGTGGAAAAATTAAATAAAAAAATTGTTTTTTCTTTTACACTCACGAATTGTGCTTTTTACGAAAAAAAATAAGGTATTGATGACGAAACCTAAACATATGGCGGAATTCAGAGCAATTTTTTTAAAGTACTAAGAATCAAATTTGACTATTTTACGTGTTTTTATTAAAAAAATTTGTTGTTTACTTAGCTTTTTGCTCAATTTACGAGTTCCAATAGAAGCCAAATCACAAAAAAAAAATTTAGAGCAAGGCCAAAAACGAATAAAAAATTAAAATATTTTCTAATAAATACATAGAACTCTGAAATTGACTGTTATATTGTACTTTCGATTGCTCACAACTCCTTTATTTATCCATAGATATTCTTCACCAATGCCTTATTTTTCTTCGTAAAAGTGCTATTTGTAAGAACAAAAAAAAAAAAACAATAAAAAAAATAAAAATATATATAGAGATATGTCATAAAATGTAAGGGTAATCCACCGAAAAAAAAAAAAAATTCCTAACTTAAGAACGCCATACACCAATTTAAAATAAATATAAAAAAAAAAAAAAAAAAAAAATAAAAATAATAAAAAAAAAAAAAAAATAAAAAAAAAAAATAATATTTTAATTTAATAAAAATAAAAAATAAAATTTTTCTCAAAACCCTCAAAATTTTGGAGAAGGTTCGAACCCGTGAGGAATCTTTGGGTTCGATTTACGCGGACTGCTTGGATCGTCTGAAACCCCAGGTTTTGGTTCAGACCTCGGTTCACCTGAACGATCATTTTTGTATAAATTCAAAAATCTGATTTCTAGTACGGATCCGAACTGAAAACTAAATAATTCATAGAGATTAAAACCAGTCGGAATTGCAATGTCAAGTAAGGAACGAAAGTAACTAAATATCTCGAAATTATTTTTTCCACTTTCTGTACATTTAAAAGCAAACTAAAATCTATCCCGTGTTTTCTTGAAAAAGGCTATTTTGAGTTAAAAACAAACATTTTGCCAAAGACAAAAAAAATAATTGGAGAACTTCATCTAAAAGCGAACTAAGTTAGCGCAATATTTTTTATGTCTTCGTTTTTAGATCTTTTATAACATTTTTTGTAATTTTTTAAAGTATGCTCTCTTGGACAATGTTCGACGGAATCTATAACATTATTGACTTAAGTTCCTTCTTTATAATTAGACTCTTCAAGATTTTATTTTGAACAATCTCATTTAGAATTTCTTTCTTTTGTAAAATTACTTATTATTGTGAACCGAACCTTATTTTTGGGAAAAATGGTCCGGTTCGGGTTCGAGGGTCAAAAAATGTAAGAGGTTCGGTTTATGGTCCAACCCGAACCGGTTTTTAGGGTTCGGTTCCGGCCGGTTTGCCCTAAAAATTTTTGAATTTCATTTTTGAGTTCAGCATTCCAAAGTACATAATAAAAATAACAGCTTTTTTTTTTTAGTGTTATTGGTTATTTTTTTTATAAAAGATTAATCCTATTTCAAGAGTATTCGCTATTCACCTTACCTTCATTTCATTTTTCCCTTTTTCTACATTTTGATGGAATTAACTGACTGGGCCTGTGGCTAATTCCAAATGCGTACCGCATGTCTTTTCTTTTTGACAATCATTCATAACGGAGCTTTTGTGAGCATTTAATAAGTTTTGGTGGTCAGCAGACACAGCTGAATTAGCCATTAGGAGGAAGTTAAATGTGGCCCAACTTCCGACAGTTTTTTGTTGTTGTTGTTGTGAGGCTTATCTACGTATTAACCATCTTGAGTTGTGCGCAAAAATTCAATTAGCCAACAATATTCTTATCTCTTTGCTAGCTTAAATAAATATTTAACTTAAAATTGTAGAATCATGGCAAATAGAGCATTTGTTTTATCAGTGCTAACTAAGCGTATTGCGTATACGCACGGGTGGACAGTAACAGAATTGAGCACTGCAGTTGCGCCCTCTCTCTCTCTCTCTCTCTCTTTCTCTGGGTCTGTCTCTCTGCCTCGTTTGGGGTCAGTTGAGGCGTGGGTGAAAAGTGTTACAAGGCTGTGTCAGTTGTCAATTGGTTAACCCCCCGGCCGCCCAGCCTCCTCCTCCTCTCCTCCTCCTCTCCTCTCAATTCGTGGTATGGTTCTCACCATTTTCAGATTTTTTGCTAATTACTCGAGCCAAAGCCATTAACGTTACCATGGATAAGTGCCACAAAATTGACCGGAGACTTAACCCAAATGCCGTTGACAGCCACAATTTGGCACATACTTGTGTTTCAGTTAAGCCAGATAGAGAGAGAGAGAGAGAGAGAGAACCAGCATTCCAACACTTGGGCTGCCAACAGATTTATTTAGCTTGTAAAAAAAACACACACCAATTGAGATGGCCAACACATTTAATTTTGTTATTTTGAAATTAAGCACAAATCTGTAAATGAATTTAAAGCAGAGCTTCAAGTCTTTTGGCCCACGTTTCTAAATGAAATGGAATGCTGCATTAACGACCTTGCTCCCACATATGTTCCGAAAAACTTTAAACTGGAAATTCATTCGCATGAAAAACCAACGCACAAAAAATGCAATAAAATCACAGAAAATGTGGGGCTGAGACAAAATTGCTCAATGATCTTTACAAAACATCTCAATGCGTTTTGATTTCAACATCACAGCTTGAAAATTGGGATAGAAATAAAAAAAGTAACAAAAAGGCGTTACCATTCATAACAAAAAAGTTTTTCTCACTAGAAGTAGTTTTTGACCGATCATTTCCTATGGCAGCTATGATGCTATAGTCATCCCGATTTTCGATTAAAATTTTTCCAGAATTTTATGAAGCATATAAAACTAAATATACACGATTGGTGACGGTACGATAGAAAACAAACAAAAAGTTTTTCATTCAGAAGCTAGTTTTTGGACCGATCGTTTATATGAAGCTATATGCTATAGTATTCCGCATTTTTTCAAATTTCTCTCAGAATTATGTGGAAGCATATCCTACTAATATATACCAAGATTTTATACTGTAGAAAAAAAAATTTATAATAAAAAAAAAAAATATAATAATAAAAATTTTAAATATAGTAATATAATTAACTCAAGATGGAAAACAAAAAAGTTTTTCTTACTAGAACTAGTTTTCGAACCGATCGTTCCTATGGCAGCTATATGCTATAGTCATCCGATTTTTATAAATTTTTCCAGAATTATGTGGAAGCATATGAAACTAATATATACCACGATTGGTGACGCTACGATGAAAAACAAAAAAGTTTTTCTCTCTAGAACTAGTTTTTGGACCGATCGTTCCTATGGCAGCTATATGCTATAGTCATCCGATTTTCATAAATTTTTCCAGAATTATGTGAAAGCATATAAAACTAATATATACCACGATCGGTGACGCTACGATGGAAAACAAAAAAGTTTTTCTCACTAGAACTAGTTTTTAGACCGATCGTTTATATGACAGCTATACAATATAGTCATCCGATCCGGCTAATTCGGACAAATGTGCAGCCTATGTGTATTTTAAGACTTTTTGCAAAGTTTGGTAAAGATAGCTTTAAAACTGAGGGAGAAGATAGCATAGAAACAGACGGACATGGCTATATCGACTCAGCTCGTCATGCTGATCAAGAATATATATTCTTTTTGGGGTCGGAGATGCTTCCTTCTATGCGTTACAAACATCGTGACAATTTTAATATTACCCTCTGTAAGGGTATAAAAATCCAAAGTACCAGTACCAAAACGAATACCGAAAAAAAAACTTGAACCTATAATGAACCTATAACCAAAGCATAAGTTTCGGTATATACCGGTTCCTTAAGAATCTATAAACTCTCCCCATCGATATCACCATAAATATCGTAAAACTATAATATTAAAACAATATTCTCATCATCTCATCATATTCTCATCGGAAGGGGTTAAGACCCGCAAAGTTTTATTAGTTCAGGTTCGCGGAGCGGGTTCAGAAGGTCGGTAAACCTAGGTTCAGGTTCGAACGCGTGTTCATTATAATGTATGTGCATACTTTTAACCCTTCCTTAAGAGCGCAGAAGTCGTATACAAATTGAAAATATTTGTAGTTTCTTTACAATTAGTTTTTGTTGTAAAAAAAGGGATTATGAGATCTAAAAATATAGAATTTATTACTGGAATTTTAAATCTAATGGGAGACTGCTTGACTCACTGATGATTTTGGATATTCATTAAAGCCAGAGATTAGGAAATTTTCAAAATATTTTTTTAACTACACAGAGATATTTTGATTGAAATCTATCCTTAACGATGTCAGAAGTAGGGCTGCAAACCGGTTTTAAACGAACGTTCGAAATTTCGAATTTTCATTAACTGTGAACCGAACCTTGACGACTCTTTTGAAAAAATAGCTGAACCTAAATCTGTTCGAACCAAAACTTGGTTCGGATCAAAAAAAGTAACAAGTCTTAGTTAAGCGGGCATTTTATTGATAAGGAAGTGAAATAGACCAAAATGCTCGAGAAATAATAATTATAATTTAAATAAAATTATCGAAACAAAAATCAGAAAACGTAATTTTTTTTTTTTTTTTTTTTTTTTTACAAATTTGGACGAACTAAGTCGAACCAAAACTTTATTACAAAAACCTTGAACCTAAATTTCTGAACCTAACCATTTTGGTTGGAAACTACGAACCCGACCTCCGAAAAAAAGTTTGGAAACTATCAAATGAAGTACTAAAGGATTGACTTGAGTACGAATAGACCAATCTCCAAATTCTTAGACTTGTTTTTAAGTAGGATTCGAACTTGAGGCTTTTCGTATGGACACAAGAATTTCGGGATTGTTCCCAAGTCTTTCGTATTTGAAAATTCATTTCGAAGGTCGGGTTCAAATCGAATATAGCTCTACATTTTTTCTGTGTAGACCTTGTTTCAATAAATGGGAGTAGGATTTGGTTTCAGTTGGTCCTTAATTTAAAAGGTTCGAGGTACCAAAAAAAAAACACCCCGAACCGAAGTGGTTCTTACGAGATTTGGTTCCTTACTTTTACATAAGATTTTCGGTAAATCTTGTATAATTTTCTAAAATCTCTTTTTCACTTTCCTTTCCCCTTTTGCAGATTTTACAAAACTTGGGCAAAGTAGATCGCACCGCAGATGATATTTTTGATGATCATTTGAATAATTTCAATCGCCAACAAGCAAGTGCCAACAAATTACAAAAGGAATTCAATAACTATATAAGATGCATTCGTGGTAAGTTAAAAAAAAATATATATATATATAACTTTTCTTTCTACTAAAATTCTTTTCACAGCCGCACAAACCGCCTCAAAATCTTTAATGGATGCCGTTTGTGAGATCTATGAGCCACAATGGAGCGGCTATGATGCCTTGCAAGCACAGACCGCAGCCTCAGATAGTTTGTGGCAGGATTTTGCACATAAAATGGGGGATCAAGTGCTGATACCGCTCAATACATATACCGGACAGTTTCCTGAAATGAAGGTGAGTTAAACAGAAAACCTTTTTAATTCAATAAAATTTAAATTTTTGCCTTACAGAAAAAAGTGGAGAAGCGCAATCGTAAGCTTATTGACTATGATGGCCAACGTCATTCGTTCCAGAATCTGCAGGCCAATGCCAATAAGCGCAAAGATGATGTTAAGGTGGGTTCTAAATAAGTTATTTAGATTGCTTATAACTTCGTTTCATTTTGTAGCTAACCAAAGGACGTGAACAATTGGAGGAAGCCAGACGTACCTATGAAATTCTCAATACGGAACTACACGATGAGCTGCCTGCCCTCTACGATTCAAGAATATTATTTTTGGTGACCAATTTGCAAACTCTATTTGCCACAGAGCAAGTTTTCCACAATGAAACGGCCAAAGTAAGCTTAAAAAAATGAAGAAATTGTGAAATTTTTTACTAAATGGTGACCCCGACGTTTATATAGATCTATGCAGAACTTGAGGCAATTGTTGACAAACTGGCCACAGAATCACAACGCGGCTCGAATACACTACGTAAACAAACAAGTAACTGGATTTCCGCCCAATCAAAGTTGATTCTTATTTATTTACTTATTTTCTTTTTTTTTGCTTATAGTCAATGCCATCAAGACTTCCAGTCCAGTGGAATCGCCAGTAAGCAAATTAAACAATGCCAATATCAACAATAGCAACTATCAAAATCAAATCACCACAAATGGTGGCTCCAGTCTGGCCAATAGCCGTAAGTTTCACTTGATTTTGCTTCATTTTAATTATTTAGTTGTTGATTTATTTTGATTTATGTTTATTTCTTTTTTTTTTTTTGATTAAACCCACAAAAATTAACTATAAATTGCTTAAAAACTGTAAAAAATCAAAATAAAACTCATTGTTTAAAATCCATTAAAGTTTAAAATTTGATTTTTCAAATGTATTATATAAAAAAATTCAAAAGAAATTCATATTATACACAATATATAAAAAAACAAATATATTTACAATATCTGCACTCTATATATATATATATATATACCATATAAACTGTATAATTTATGAGCTGAGATTTGTTTATTTTTTAAGTTTTTGGCAATTTATATACATATCAACAAATTTTCATTAATTTACTATTTGGCAAACTAATTATTTTGTTAAATTATTTTAAACTAAAACAAAAACAAACAAAAAACATTCCATTTGTAAAAAAAAAAATTTGTTTTGAATTGTAAATATTTTAAATTCTTAAGTGGGCTTGACAGAAGATTTTGATTGAAGAATATGAACTCAAAAAAAAGGCGCTTGAAGAGTCTAAGCAGAGCTTGTAACAAAAGTAAAGACACGCCCCATTAATGTTTCCCATTTGCTGCTGTTGAGCTTCTAAAAGAATTGTATCAAGGATTTCTTTACAATAACTCAAATTTCGTTTATATTCTTTGCTTATTCAAAAAAGGAGAACATATTAAATCAAAGGGCATATTCAGCAGAGACACGTGATCACTGATCAGTCTTAAGTACCTTCATTTATTGCTTTGCAATTTTTTTTTTAAGGCGTACACATGATATTGCCATTTGACGTAGGATATTTAGGCTTTCAGACCTTTTAAAACATTTCTTCAGCTAGAGAATGAACCGAATTTTCTCAGTTTTCAAACCTGGCACTTTTGGTTGCAATATGTAAAGCGACACAATAGATATGTTCGCTCTAAACTTCAAGATTTAAAGAGCTTCAAACCTTGCTAGGGGTTTCGGTTCGAAAACCGGTTCTCTTTAGCCTTTTAGGAGGATTTCTGTGACAAACGCTGGGACTGAAGAAATATTCATAATAAAGATGATTCGGCGCGCTTCGCTTCGACACCATCAAAATAAATCAAATTTACTCAAAAATTTGAAGTGAAGTCAATCGGATAAAAAAAAAAATTTTTTCCATCCCTTGGGGAAGGAATCTCCAAAAATCTAGCCTTTGTTCCCACTTTCAACTCATATAGAAACTTCGTTTACCTTTATTAGAAAAGTGATCATGATGTTACACACTCGAATTATATCTAAAATATCTAAAATATCGATTTTTTTCCATCAAAATATTATCGAAATGAAATATTTTCAATTTTAAAAGAAATATCGATATAGAAATTATTCAAATATCCGGCAACCCTAGCTTCCATAAACCAAGCTACGGAGTTTTTAAGCTTGTGATCAGACCTCCACGATTTTACTTTGCAACTATCTGTTGTTTGATATCGAAAATGGATTTCAGTCGAACCTCCCCTCACTTTTGAAAAAAAAGAACATACACTTACCCGGGATAAACACGAACTGCCGCACCTGAAAATAGAAATGGTAAAATAACGTTAAGCTTTTAAATTCGTGATCCAAATTGCAAAGAAAAAATTTGAGGTATTCGGAAATTTTTCAAAATTTCCCGGACTAAACAGAATTTTTCTGATTCGGTAAGGCCGGGAGCCATATCGCCAGAGCTTCTACTCCCTACCATGACTTCTGCAGAAGAAAAGGAAGTAAAGCCCTAAGTCAACCGAGACAAATGTGCATATTCGTATGACAACACACAAAATCAAGGGTACAAGGAAGTCGTAGTCGAGGCACTCGACTGCAATACTTTTGGAACTGGACTTCGTCTAGACATCTATTAGAATTTATTCTAGCCTACGTATGGGCCTGGGCACCTTCTCCACCTGAAGAAGGAACGTCGATAGAGAAGCTCAAAGTATCGGCAAAACTTGGGGTGAATAGAGTTCGGTGGAGAGGAGGAGTGGTTGATGCCCGTAGTCCCTCGAGGGAATTAGGATCCAAAAAAGACGTAGTTAATCTCTCTTTAAGACTGAAGCGTAGAAGATATGGTCACAAGAGCCCAAATCCATATGACCTTAGTGTACTACGTGAAATCCCAGCAACCGCTCTAATATAACCTAACAAATACCTCGTTTATACACAAAAAAAATTATCAAGATAAATGCCCTTCAAAGTATGCTATGTCCATGAATAGTAATAATTATTGAACATTTTTCTTACATTTTTTCCTTAACACTAGTTTATTTTGTATAACAATTACTGATCACGAATGCACAGTGTGAATTAAGTATGACGCTACCATAACCGACTCGTTTAAATAGATAACTTTAAGATCAAATAAAGTTTGCATACTTTTATGGGCATTTATCATGGTAAATTTTGTTAAAGTTAATAGACATTCTTCCTGAGACAGTTTCTGTCTACCACCTCTTAGATTAGAAAGAACTAACTTTTGGGTTGAAAAAATGCTTACTTAACTGATACTTGGGATGGGATGCTGGAACAGATTCAAGCATTAGTTTTAAGTCTTTGATTTAAAGACCTTAACAAAATTGTAAAATATTCGTTTTTACATGATTTCTTAAACAACTTCAAAGGAATCTTTAAAATCAATGATATATTTAATATTATAATTAATTGCTTTCTATCTTAAATAAATTTTTTTTCCATTGGACACTTTTATTAAGAATTTTTCTTATTGAAAAAATTAAATAATATTGTGAACCGAAACATTTTTTTAAATATTAATCCCAGAAACCCGAACTGAACTGGCTCTTAAAGGGTTCGATTGCGAACCGATGTGAAACCTTGGTTTTTAACTCGTCCTTTCGCATCGATTTTAAATGTTCTTACATCGCTAAATCGAATATATTATAGACATCCCTTATCTTTATACACCGAATTCTGTTTTTACACGGTAGATACGTTTCAGAAAAAACCGTGTAAAAAAGATATGAAGTAAAGAAAGACTGAAACATTTGCACACATACATACTAAAGCTGCTAAAAATAAATTAGAAAGCGGAATTCCTGTAAGTAAATTTTTAAAATAATGTTTTTGCAAGTAAAAAAAATTTTTCTTTGAAATTTCAATCAAAGAGATTTCGTGCTAATTCGTGCTAATTCGAATGAATTCGTGAAAAAAAACAAAATCAATTTTTTTGTAAACCGAGTGTATAAAAAAAGTCCGGTAAAAACAGAATAAGGTGTATATTCAAATTGCATAACAATTTCATATTTTTATAAAATTTTTGGAAACAATTTATTAGTCGGGATTTATATGATAAAGCAAACTTCAGAAGAAAAAGTTCTAGGAGGAAAAAATGTGATAGAATAGGGATGAAAAAAGGAAATCAAGTATTAAGAAAGAATAAATATGCCCAAATTCAAGGTATAAGATATAAGTCAGATTAGCTGAAAATTTTAGAAAAATTTCGAAGTAACTAAAATATCGGTCAATCTGTCAAGCCCCTAAAACAAATGGAATGTTGCATGATTAACAAAAATTTGTTTCATTTAATAACTCTGCATGTGTTGAGTTAATATTTTGATTTTTCTTTTCTCTTTCTCTTTTTTTTCTTTCTAAATTAACTTAAATGTTTTGTTGGAATGATGCTAACCCCCAAATTAAAAACAAAACAAAATTGAATGAAATAACACAACACAAAAACACAACAACAACAACAAAAAAACCATCATCAAAAACGTATAAAACCAATAAACAAATCAACGAAAAAAATACACGAAACAAAAAAAAAACTATTAGCAACATCCACAAGCTCGTCCATGCAAGAGCCCAGATTTGATTCAGTTTCTTCAACACCAGAACCCAGGCCAGAGTCACCAATCTTAGAACAGGCAGCAGCAGCAGCAGCAGCCAGCAGTCCGAGCAAACCGGAGAATGGCGTGACCACCACAACTACCAAGACAGTGGAAATTGCTGAATTGAGCAGTCCGAATGCCAATACAAGTGCCACCACTACCACCACCATTACCACCGCCGTAACGAAAACAGATATCGAAGAGACCACAGAGGACATAAAAGAGTTGGCTGAGGCAACAACAACAACAACAACCACAGCAGCAACTGTAAATGGCAATGGCAACAATAATGAACCTCATCAACTGCTGCAGCAAACCACCACCCAAACAGCCAGTGCACCACCACCAGCACCACCCAAAGAAGGCGGCGGTGGCAAACAGCCCAAAGAGCTGCCCACGGCCAATAATGGCAATTCACTTGAGGAGCATAAACAAAAGAAATTAGGTAATGATACAACAACAACAACCATCACCACAATTACAACAACAACGCACTCAGTTACAGCGACAGATCAGACAAATATCAGTAGAAAATCATTATTAGTTAATACAAATAGTAGACAAATCGTAACTAATCCAAACAATAGAAATCCCTTCGATGACGAAGATGATGCTAATGATGATGAACGCATCTACGAGATGCCCAAGGGTGAGTAGTAATCCAACCAACAGAGGGTCCATCTGTCTCCTACTCTCTCTCTCCTTTGTCTTATGTATCCGCTGCATCCTCTACTTTGCGTATCTAAGTATTTTCCACACTGTGTGTATTATGTCGTCTGGTCACTTCGAGATTAAAGCATTTTGTCAAATTAAACGATTGGTGGCAAAACTCCGTGCCAAAGGCGGCAGGCGGGTGTGTGGGGGGCATGTTGCTAGCTAAAAATGGGGGCCCAAGCATAATTCAAATTTATGTGGATCATTTCACATTAAAGTACATAAACTCATTTCATGCTAATTAAGCAGCTCTCATTTTTTCACCTAGAATATGCGACAGAATGCGAGATTTTTATTAGCATACTTTAAGGATGAAATTTATATTAAGAAATTTGTTCCCAGGCAAAATTTGCAAAATTTTTTAAAAATTCGTCAAACTTTGCAGGACTTGAAACTTAAGCTATGGATCCACACGCAAATAATTTGACAACATTTTGCGACAAATTTCCTATTAGGTTCCTATTTAGCCAACATTTTCATAAAAACTTGGGCCAATTATTTGCGCTAACGAAATCTGTTCAAAATTGTTTAATTAGTTCGCACCTGGTAAGTTCTAAAGGGGGTTTGGTAAAGAACAAACTATATTTATTCTGATAAAAAAGCTTGGAGGACTAAAACCAATTACCATTGTCATATTTCTATCATATTAAAAAAATTCCAGGAACTTAACTTGGTTTTAATTGTTAACCTTATAATTCACTTTTTTTATAGTTTGTTTAAATAAAAACTGCTAACTCAGAAAAATATGCAAATCAAGAATATACAGCTTTCACTTCCGTAAAAACTATATGAATTATATGAAAGCTTAAGACGGTATTGAAAAAGATTCTAGCCTTAAATTTCGACATTTTTTGTACAGTGAATCAAACCGAACTACTAAACCTGTTTCAAGAAAAAGCTTTCGGTTTGGTTCAACTAAACGACTTTTTTGTTATCGGGGTGATATTATGAGATTGAGTCTTATTAAACGTTCTAGAAAGACGTAAAGAATAAGTAATAAAATTGCCAACCATATAAGCCTCTGTTTTAAGATTACAATTAATACAAAAGTTTATTGGAATTCACAAAAGCAAAGAATTAAGCGACAAATCCATGCTATTGGAAAAAAATGCGTTGCTACAAGACTTGATCTATGCTGAATTGACAACTTTTGTAGCAACCAAATTTACAAATATCCTTATGATTCCCAAAGATGTTGAATCTGCACCTCGCAATGTGTAAAGTCTTTTCAAAGAGTTCTCTGATCTGATCATCGATATAAGGTTCAGGTTTAATCAAAGAATTAGCAAAAACAAACAATTTTCTTATAAATTTTGATTCGGTTTTCAATAAACAATTAAACTGGTTTTCTATTTAAATTAAATGAAACGGGCCAAAACCTTCGCCTAAAACCTCGTACCTCAAGTCAAGACTAATCAACCTGACCAAAAAAATTTATGCATAATTCGGCCAAATTGGTTATATGGTAGCTATATGAAATAGTTTTAGTAAATCGAACCAAATTTGCTAGGACATCTAAGGAGATTAAAATACATGTAAAACCTAATTTTTTAGGTTGGTGGCATATAGGCCAGATCCATTATATGGCCATCTAAATAATAATAGTCTAAATTGAACGAATCTTGGGGCCTAAAATGTGTGCATAAGCCGAATTTTTCGCAAATATCTCAATAATAAGAAAAAAAGAACGACTTTGGAACCACTGTGGATTGGAACGATTGTTCATATATTTATCAGATTTTGATTAAATTTGTCAAAAATTTTGAAAAAGCTATATCGACTCAGTATTGTATTAAAAAAATAACTTGGTGGGACCGTTCTCCCTGTTCCTCACTGTAATCGCTCAGATTTTCTGGGAATCTGTCCAAATGCCTAAATAAAAAATTCGATTTAAATCTCATATTAGGTTCCTGTAAATGAGAATCTGGCTGTTACAGCCACAAAGGGCCAAGCCAATATTCTGAGAAAACTTTGAAGCATTTTTGCAACCAATTCTGAAATTCAGAATCTGAATAGTCTGATGCTCTTTCATAACGAAAAAAATGTTTGACTACTAAAACAAAGCTTAGCACCATGCTTGAGATACAATTTGTGTCATATGGTTGACAAATACAGTGTTTTTTATAATAATACGGATTTGCGGATTGTACATTAGGATAAACCCAAGTGCGTTTTTATACCTGTTTATACCATTTACATTCACAAAAGTAACGGTCATTTAAGTGATTAGCAGGCTCAGTCAACAAGATAATTTCAAGGTCTTATAGCTGATTAGTAAAATTGTTGAAACTAAATAAGTGAATAAATAGGGCATTTTTAGAAGGGTGGTTTACATTTTTTTTTTTATTGATTTCTTGTGATTCGTTTATTTCAAGAACCAGAGTCAATCCAAAAAAACAGTGAATGCATACATTTGGATTAGTGGAACTATTTAGGGAAAGCATTTGTTTTATTTGTGTTGACTTTGATTTTTTCTCTTTTGGTAAGTAGGATTTAGGGAATGTTTTTCTCACTTTCCTTAGCTGGGTTAAAAGGTTATCATTATTTTTTTCTACATCACCAACTCAAACTGCTTGCACGTATGCTGCTTCAAGCCTTCCAGTGAAAAACTAACCGCAAAAGGCTTGTGAAATTTGTTTGGCAAATGTTATTTTATTATTAAACTAACTGACTGTTCTTGCGTGCGTTTTGTCTACTAAAATATACAAAAATTTAGATAAACAATTGTTCATTAATTCATTTCTTTTTTGCATTTTGCCTATTTATACAGATGCCAATACTGCTGATTTGCCACCCGGTGTACTGTATCGTGTGAAGGCCACCTATGGCTATGTGAAAGAGGATGTGGATGAGCTGAGCTTTGAAATTGGCGATATGATACGCGTAATTGAATATGACGATCCGGAGGATCAGGTAAAACTTTTTTGTGAATCCAAATGTGAAAATCATTCCCTATTAGAAATTGCCTGCGCTAGTTGCCCCCCCCCCTTCTACATAGAACTATCTACACATTTCTTGTCTTTATTGAATGTAGTTTTTTAATGCCAATTTACAGGAAGAAGGCTGGCTAATGGGTCAAAAGGAGGGCACCACCGAGAAGGGTCTGTTCCCCGCCAACTTTACGCGTCCCATTTGAAGGAGGAGGCAAACAACAAAAATTTCAAACTTTTGGCCACTTTTTTTCAAGCGCTGCGTCAAAATTAAAAAATTGTGTTTTCTTTGTTTTTTTTTTATATATATTAAATTATTGATTTGTTAGGCAAATAAAAAAAAAAAAGAGCAGTGCTTCCCAAACTTTAAATAATTATTGTTAAAATAAACAACAAATCGATGGCATATGCAAATATTTTGAAAATGTTTCAAAACAAACAATTATTTTTTAGTTTTAAGTTTAAAACAAAACAAAAATTCTACATACACATACATATTATTATTATGATTATTATTATTATATATTATTTGTTAAAAAAAAAAAAGAAACAAACAAAAAAACTATTATTGTGCTCATAATTAATACGAACAAAAAAAAACAAACAAAAATGTATCTAAACTCATATCAACAGCAACAACAATTTATGAAAAATGGAACAAACATTTTGTATTTGTAGTACGAGTCTTTTATAGTCAATTGTGTGTGTGTTTTGTTTTTGTTGGAGACATGAAATTTTGTTTATTCTTTCTTCAATTTGTTAACTCTCGAAACGGAACATAACAGCTCCAGCTTTATATATAACAGTCCCCCCCTCCCTCCCACCCCCCAGAGTCACTCAGTCACTAACCAGTTAACGATTCGAATTCGACCGAGTTTTATTTTTTCGCCTAAAAATTGTTTTCAACAATTTATTTTTCTCCCTTGTTTCAATTCTTTTCAATTGTAAATTATGATTAATTTTTAATTAATTTAAACACATTTATTTATCGCATGAACATAACTGAACAAAATGATAATAATTTACCACAAAAAAAGCAAAAAATAAAACATAGATTAAATAAAACGAACATTTTGCGGTTTTCTAAAATTTATATTTGGATTCGTTTGTGGCGCGCGCTTACGCTTCACTAGAAAAAAAAAAGATATCAGCCATTAGTGTTGTTACTTATATTCACGACGTAGGCTGTGAAGGAACAATACCTTTAAACTGACTTATAGGAGGGATGAGTGGACAGTATACCGACAGTTTTGGGAGCAGGGAAGCTTTAATTGTTTAACTGGTAAGTATTTACTTAGCTACATTATCTAAACTATACGATACGTAATTAAAGAGTAAAGAATGCTCCTCCCAAAATGCTATACTGTGTAGGCTGAATCACAAATCCAACATAAATGCTGCTGTGCTGCTGCTGCCTTGTTTGGGTAAAGCAAAGTGTTAGAACCGTTTTCGATTTGTTCCAAATCAGAGACCCTTAAAAGTATTTATTTCTATTTTGCGGATATTCAGAAAACAGATCGATTAATGGTGGCCACTTTGTCTAATTTATCTATAATTTTTGACAAAAGTGCGATCGTTGTATCGCTGATTAATTCCTTGGTTTTTACAGTTGTAAAAAGTTTAGTTCTAGTTCGCTTACTGATAAAAGTAAAAAAAACAAAATTTGCAAAAAAAAAAAACACAAAAAACATTTTATGGTTGTCACTAAAAACAAAAAAATTATTTTTAACAATTTTTGATATTTTATGTTTTTTTAGGGGTTTAGGTTTTTATATTTAAAATTATTTTACAAAAATTTAACAAAAATACTGAAAATGGATCTTAGGGTGAAAAAATATTTTGTTTTTAATGATAGCGTTAAACTCAGAAATGATCAATAAAACAAAAAATTCTGGAGAGAAAACCACAAGAGCTTTTTCAACTAGGTTTTTTGTTTTGTGTTAATTGTTAATTAAATAACAAAATTTTAAAAAACAATTTTGGAATTCGAGGGCTGTTCAAAAAGTTATCGGCCTGCCAATTTAAGGTCTCAAAAAAGGTGTATATGTGGTAGCCATGATTCCGGGTCTCCAGGTTATCGGAAATGAAAACGGTAAGTGAGGTTATGATCAGAATTTATGTACTTCTGGCCCGTACCTCGATCATGCTTTTAAATATTTTTTTGAAAAATTGACCATTTAAAAAAAATATTTGGTTTTTCAAGTTTTTTTTTCTGTAGTTTAGTGTAAAAAAAAAATAGTAAAAAAAAAGTTTTTCCTCTTGTTTTTCCAGAAATATATCAATTTTGCGTCGATTGCAATTAAAATCGGCAATCATGGCTACCATCAAAAAACGTGGCTTCGAGAAAAACTCGGTAAATATAATAATAACGCAAAACAAAAACATCGAAAAAAATATATTTTTCAAGGGTAAAAGATCCTCTTAATTGGTATTGAGCGCTTTCTAAAGCATGAACTTAGCTCCACTAAAATGGCAATATCTCCGAAACTATTTTGAATTTTTTAAACTGGTTGAAAGGGGATGAATTGTGAATGCCCAAGCTATAATAATAATGCAAAACAAAAAATCGAAAAAAAAATATTTTTCAAAGGTAAAAGACCCTCTTAATTGGTATTGAGTGCTTCCTAAAGCATGAACTTAGGCTCCACTAAAATGGCAATATCTCCTAAACTATTTCGAATTTTTAAAAATGGTTTGAAAGGGGATGAATTGTGAATGCCCAAGCTATAATAATAATGCAAAACAAAAAACATCGAAAAAAAAAATATTTTTCAAAGGTAAAAGACCCTCTTAATTGGTATTGAGTGCTTCCTAAAGCATGAACTTAGCTCCACTAAAATGGCAATATCTCCTAAACTATTTCGAATTTTTGAAAATGGTTGAAAGGGGATGAATTGTGAATGCCCAAGCTATAATAATAATGCAAAACAAAAACATCGAAAAAAAAATATTTTTCAAAGGTAAAAGACCCTCTTAATTGGTATTGAGTGCTTCCTAAAGCATGAACTTAGCTCCACTAAAAAAATGGCAATATCTCCCAAGCTTAAAAGATATATTTCGAACTTTGATGGTTTGAATACTATTTCGAGTTTTTGAAAATGGTTTAAAGGGGATGAATTGTGAATGCCCAAGCTATAATAATAATGCAAAACAAAAACATCGAAAAAAAAAATATTTTTCAAAGGTAAAAGACCCTCTTAATTGGTATTGAGTGCTTCCTTAAGCAAACATGAACTTAGCTCTTAGAACTTAGAATATTTGAAAATGGTTTAAAAGGGATGAAAGGGAAATGTCCAACATACAATAATAAGGCAAAACAAAGAAATCGTAAAAAAATTTTTTTTCAAAGGTAGAAGACCCCCTTAAATCGGATGACTATTTCCTATAGCTGCCATAGAACCAATCGGGTAGAAAATGGGTCTCACTGAGAAAAATATATTTGTTTTATTTATTAGCGTTCTTAAACTCAGCAATAACAAAAAATAAATGCTTTTAAAACAGAATCAGAAGACTTAATCTTATAGCTGCCATAGAACTGATCGGCCGGAAAATGTGTCTTAGTAAGAAAAGTTATGTGTTTTTAATGGAGCGAGCGTTTGCAAGTGTATTAAATCTTCGGCTCAGTCCAAGGTAACTTTGCCCTTTCGTTTTTTACCTAAATGACATTTCAAAACATTAAAATTATATTCGATTTTTTTAAAACCCAGCAAAATTGTGTTGAAGCAAAATAATACTCAGGATTACGGCTGCAAACCTGATTTAGATAAGCGGACATTTTAATGAAAAAAAGAAGTAGCACAGACCAACAATTGCTCGAAGAAATAATACTTATAAAGCTAAATTGTAAATAATTGACGTCGTATGTTCAAGTAAAGCTGTTTCTGAGGGCGTTCGAATTTTCCTTGAAGCAATTCGGCAGATATTTCTAAAATTGCGCAGCGAACCGAACCTCAGCAAAAATATTATAGTTTATTTCCGGAAGGATTGATAAAATAGAAGGCGTTTAAAATATATTTCAAAGCTGTTGGACAAATTTGTCTTATAAAAAAGTATTCATATTGGATATTTTCACATTTAGGTCAACAATCTGCCGATGAATTCTCTAAAATAATGTCAGAAAAGTTTACAAATTCGAAAGTTAGCGCGCAATTATTTAGGTTTGGTCACCTTAATTTCTTATATGTGGACAACGCAGTCACTCTTGATATCGATAGTTCTGTCACGGACAAGTGTGACCGTGCTTTGAATGTCTAAGCTCTCTGGTGTTCTTGCATTTCTGGTTTACGGTTACATTGGTGAGGATTACGTAACGATTAGCAGTATTATATATATCGATACATAACAAACTATCATATGAGAAAGTAGTTCATTTATTAGCAGGAACAAAAACCAAGCACTCAGTCATACAAGATTTTTTTAATTGTAAAATTTTGTGAGTCAGTCTAAAACTAATTTTAAATTCATTTAAAGGTGTAGGAAGACTAGACTACTTCTGAGAATAATACAAAACCCAACAAAAGGGCACAACATTTTTTACAAAGAACAAGACATTCTCACAGACCGTCCTCGAGCTGGCAGAACAATTCCATTGATAGAAGAAGATCAGGTCGGTAAAATCCGATAAAGTAAACTTTCATTTAATATTTTTGAATTAACACCTAAAAAATGGGAAAAACATCTTTTAGTATTCACTGTCTGCAACTTGTTAATTTTATGGGATTCTATTCTATGTTGAAACCAGCAGATGGATTTCCAGAACATATAAGAGTAGTAAAAAGAAATACATTATTTTTGTATGAAATTGAAGGGTTTATTTAGTATATATAGAAAAATGTGACTTAAGTTAAATACGCGCCATTTTGATCGATAACTTTTATATAATAAAATATTTTTTTAAAATATTTTTAATAAGTGAGTTGTTGGTTAAAAAAAACTTAAACTGCCAAATATTAAAATCTATTTCGATTTTTTTTTTTTTTTTTTTTTATTGATTTTCAAAAAAAATGGTGTACCAAGTAATAAGATTTTTATTACTGTTACTCTTTTAATGGTTTTGTACCCAGTTCTAAAGGCCTTTGTTTTTCATTTGTTAACATGCGCAGCTGTTCTAACAGTGAGCTGTTACTAACATTAACTATCGACAACTGGTCACTCTGTCGCTGCAAAGTTAGAAACATTATCGATATACTTGCATCTGGACATGTATGTTCATACGTCCATTTTAAGGAATTTCGTAAAAAAATAGAAAAAAGTGTAAATACTTGAGCGTTTTAAAGCTAACCAAAGTCAGAAAAGTCATTACGGGTCGTGCCTCAAACGTTAGCGAACAATGCAAAATCAAATATGTTGTGAGTTACCAAACAAAAAAAAAAAAAAAAAAAAAAAAAACTTCGGCCAGTCAATCGGGGTGAAAAATCCAAGTGTACAAAGAAAATGGCAATTCAAACGAGTGAAACCAAGGGAAAAGCTCAACGAATAAACAAATTGAAAAATGAACAAGTGAACAAATCCAAGTGTTTTTGCATATTTGCTAAGCAGAAATTTTTTTCATGTTGCGTTTTTTTTTTTTTTTTTTTTTTGGCCTCGCCCGTCGGTCTCTGTGTGTATTCGTTTTAGGGATGGCAAAGAATATCGATAGTTTTGGCACGGGCGATAAACGTGAACGATATAAAGCAGTGCCGGGTCGGAATATAAATATAATTTTGATTCTTAACTAATATTATTAAGCTTAAATAAAAGGGTGGGATTTTGGGCTTAACTAGGGGCTAGGGCAAGTGTGGGTGGTGTTTAGTTTAAATGGGGTCCGAGTGTGCAATTAATTTATAATTTTAACACCCTCCCCCTCTCTCTCTTTCTCTTCCTCTCTCTCTTTTTTGCAGTTCCACTGCATACAGAAAAATAAACAAATATAAGAAACATAAAGTATGCAGAAAATTAAATACAAAAGAAGCCTTTAACAAGTGTTGCGCGTGAAAAGCAAACCAAAAAAAAAAAAAAGAAACCACAACAAAATTTTCGAAAACGAAAAATTTAAAAAATTTCAATAAATTCTTTCGGTTTTTTTTATGTTGAAACTTTGTTGCATTTATAATAGAAATTTTAAAAAAATTAATACTACACACGTTCCTTAAAACTAAATGTTTTCCAAAAACCGCAACAAAAAAAATCAACCAACTTAACGATATGCTTTTTAAATAGCCTAATATACAAAAACACAAAAAAACAACAACAACAACAACAAAATCCACATTTGTGGAGGCAACCCAAAGGAAGAGCAGCAACAGCCATCATCATCCTCTACATCAACCAACTGCAGGGATAAAAACGAACTAGTTTTTTGTTTTGTTATAATTTTAATGAACGACAACCAACAAACCAAGAAGGGCCACACAACACACAATCTCGTCAAAACTTTAAGTTTATTTACAAAACATATAGATTAATGCGTAAGTATAAAAATTTAACCACTTGTTGCCCATTTCAATATATTAAGTTCGATAAGAGCATGAATAATGTGTGTAGGAAGCTCATTTGCATATATATATATATATATATATATTTTTTTTATGAGTAATTGCCTTCCAGTAGCCCGTACTCAGAGTCTTATCAATTTGCTTATTCTAAAGTAAACCCATCAAAAAAAAAATGTTTATCATCTGCCATAGAGTTAGTTATCTCTCTAGATAACATACAGATGATTTTTTTTTCTTTACTAACAAGGCCAAATGTATGAACATTTTTCTCACAAACTAATGCTAAAATTCTAAGAGCATTGTTATATTTAAAACTCAACTCGTAATTAGATTTTCTAGCTTTCCCAAAAAAAATAAACTCGAAACTGCATATCCCCACATATTTCTGGTTCTTTTGCATAAAACAACACCCCCCCACCCACCCTTTTGTGTCTACCCAAAACACACACATACATATTTATACATACATATGTATTCGCCTACAATTGGATTAGCAAACACTCAATATTCGCCCTAGACCAGACCAGACCAAAGCAATATGAATGCATGACGCATTAAAGTGAACCAAAAAATCGTTAGATTAACAAGCCAAGGGTCAAACATGGCATTAGGAAAATTGCGGGCGGGAAATGAGGTAATCGGGTATGAAATAAAAACTGAAATCGAAAAATGATATATGTAAGGCTGAATGCATATATAGAAATTAACGATTGCTAGTCAATGGGCCGAATTCTTAGCTTCTAGAATCTAGATAGCCAGCTATGTTTGGGATAAGCAAACATTTGGAAGATTATGTGACTGATAGTGCTATGAAATCATGTGTCTTATTAAAAGAGATTTATACACTGAAGCAAAGTATTTTCACAACCAAAGTTTATAAACTCCGGTGCATAAATAAACTCTGGTGCATATTTATAGCCGCACCCAACTTTTTTTCAGTACTCAAGAGGGGAGAGCAACAATTGGTAAATGCACATAAAAAGAGAATCAAAAATAAGATAAGCCAGAATCAGGGTGTCAAACCGGAACCCGAACCGGAACCGTACACCGAAAAGAACCGATTGAAACTCAGAACCGGAACCGTTATTATTAATTTTTTGAATACCGGTATTTCGGAACCTTTATTTTTGGAACCGAAATGACCGAAAAGAACCGAAACAATGTATATCAGTTTAATTGTTTCAATGAGGGATTTCTTCAGGGTAAAACGCAGGGTAAACGTTAGCAAAAACGTACAAATGTGAAGTTAAGGAACCATCTGGTATATACTGAAATTTTCAATAAAAATAACAATTTCATCTTATTTCTTTGCATCTATTTTGGTTCAATAAATTTCAAAGTACCGATACGGAACCGAATACCGAAATAAACTAGAACCTAAACAGAACCTTTTACCGAAACATTAGTTTCGGTACGTACCAGAACCGGAACCGAAATTCGATTCGGTTTGATTCGGTTTGATTCCCTGGCCAGAATCAAAATAACAACACCAGCAATGCAAAATTTACCGTTAAGATTCAATTTTCCTCAAGAAGTAATACCGAAACCTTTAACCGATATAAACCGTTTCAAGCAGGGCTGCAAACCGGTTCGAACCCGGAATTCCGACTTTTCTTTTACTGTGAACCGAACCTTGAACCGAAACTCTTTTGAAAAAAATAGCTGAACCTGAACCTGTTCCGAACCAAAACTTTCGGTTCGGTTCAAAAAAAGTTACAAGTCTTAGTTAATCGGGCATTTTATTGATAAGAGAAGTTGTATAGACCAAAAATTGCTCGAAGAAATAATACTTATAAAATTTAATTTAATTGAATCGCATGTTCGATTAAACAAAAATTAAAAAAATCTGTAAGTTTTTGTACATTTTTGACAATTTAATTACTCTTCTTTACAAATTTGGAAAAACTTCGGACGAACCAAGGTTCGAACCAAAACCTTATCACAAAAACCTTGAAACTTTAATTTCTGAACCTTAACCATTGGTAAATTTTGGTTCGAACCCGCGAACCGGAGCTCCGAAAAAATGATTTGGGTTTGCAGCCCTGGTTTCAAGTCAAGTACCGGTATCGAAACCGCAACCGATATCAAAAATTTTTTGAGAATCGAATACCGTTATAATAGAAACCCAAAAAAACCGGAAACCCATACCGAAACGCTAATACCGGTACTGTTTCGGTTTCTTATGATTATTTTAATATATACACTTAGAAAAATGACCTACATTTTAGAAATTCTGCCTTAAAGAATAATCAGAATCAAATTTTCTTTATAAGAGGAGAGAAAACAAATTTCTAAAAAGCTGAAAAACTTTTATTTGGTAAATTTAAACCCTATAATGAAATGTAAAGGATTTTTAAGTCTTAGAAAAATCCTCCCTCAAATATAGAAATGTTAAAAAAATTATAATGCATATTAAAGAAATTAAGTTATTGGATTTCAATCTCATTTCGCCCTAAAAAAAAAGTCGGATTTAATATTTCGAAAAATGTAACGTATGGAAAAGTTAAGGCAGATTTTATGTTTCCAACTGTTTTTGTGTTTTTTGAGCTGATAAAGCCCATGCTCAAAGAAACAAACGGCTTACGTGCTTTATCTTGCGGAAAAATTCATCCGTGTACTCAAAAGAGTTTATGGAAGTGCTTGGAAACGCCAGATCCAAAGCACCCGAAACCATCAAAGAACCTCCTTCAAAATTTCTCTTTGAGAAATAAAGGGGATCTTTCCTTTTTTCTCATCTGAAAAAATGACCTACAAAAATCTGAATTAATTTTAACATTGCTTTTAAATTAAGAACTACATTTTTCCAATTAGTGGACATATTTTTCCGGGCAAACTCAACCCGGCTGGCTTTATGGCGATCCAGCAGCAGCCTTGCTGTATTTTGACTTCTTTAAAACACGTGCAACCGTCCAATGTGACACCTGTAAGCCACATTGAGCTGCCAACTGATTAGCGCTCTGAGACGAATTGCTTGCAAAGCTCACTAATTGACGCTGATCTCGTTTACTCAGCTTTGGCTTGGGTCCATTGAATTATTTCCGTCCATAATCATCTTGATTCTTCCAAAAAATGCGGACCAATTTATTAACCATTAGGCAATAAATTTAACATTTTCGACGTCGAAAAGCACAGTTCCACTTGGCATATTATTTAATTCCACAATAAAATGTCAATTTTAATTATCATAAATATTGGCACAACTGAAATTATCGCTAACCAAAACACTGAATGAGAAATTATACAGTGCGGCTATATATATGCACCAAGCATAAAGCGAAAATTTAAATATAACGGTTAATTTTGCATTGCTAGTGTTTTAGTTTTGTTTCTTGCTTTTATTATTTTTGCTTCCCTTTTTACCAATTGTTGCTCTCCCCTCTCTGAGTACTCGTACACTAAAAAAATTGGGTGCGGCTATAAATATGCACCGGAGTTTAGAGTAGCCATCCTATCAGCTCTTCTGCCATCCTTCATTGTAGGTGCAACCTACAATGACTTCTGCAGAAGCCAAGCTGCAGAGACGAGCAAGTAGTTAAATCCGTCTCACACTTCTTCTGTTTTAAGTCGTCGAAGAAAGAAATTCCTCGTCTCGCACTTCCTAACAAATATATCCGTGCTTTCGGACATAACTCCAAGACAAATCTCAGGAAAGTTCCTACAACAAAGGAACTCAGGAAATTGGAACAAATTAGGAGGAATGGACCAGAAAAAAAGTCCGTTAGTGGCATCACAACGCGCCAACTTAAGGGCCTAAGTGTGCTGAACGGTTTCCCTCTCTTCAGCAACCCCCCTTTCAAATTATGGTTCAATTCTTGGAGCTTCTTGATACCAAAACTTTTGTAAATAGGGCCAAGCCAATGTTTATAAAATTTGCAAAAATTTTCCCCCAAGTAGGCTTTGGCGTAGTGTCACTTGTCAAATTGCTTTTCCCAAAACCTAGTTGGCCATGCTTTAACAAAATTTTATGGTCAAGTTATAGTTTGCCTCATTCTTCATAAGCTGTTCGAACTCCGAGCTGAACAGACCTTTTTTCTTTCTTATTATTTTATTAATTTTTTTATTATTATTTTTTTTTTTTTTTTTTTTAATCTTTAAAGCAATCGGGTAAATTGTTGTTTCTTAATTCGTTTTTATGTTAAAAAATAAAACAAATGTTCGCATAAAATACGTTCCAAGATGATGCAAACTTTATTAAGCGAGAGATTTAAAAGGGATTAATCCCGAAACGAATATCGGTTCCGGTACGTACCGAAATGAGAATAATAGTTTTAAAGGTTCTATTTCGGTTTTAAGTTTATTTTGGTTTTCGGTTCCGATACGGTACTCGGATTTTTATTTCGGTATACCGGTACAAGTATAAATATTTTTAACATTACAAAATTTAAATAATTTCAATATATCAAAAAAAAAAAAATTATTTTTGCTCGAACAATTTTGCTTCTGTCCACACTTCCGTGGTAAAAAAAAACACAGAGTTAAGGGAATTCTCTATTCTTATGTCGCCCAGACAAACTCGACTTGGGTCCATTTCTCATAAAGCTGACAAATATTTCTTAATAATAGTTCGAAATCTGCCGTATCTCCGTTAAAAATATAGAGATCTTTAGCGATTTGGATAGATTTTAACCCATATTATAAGACAACGATCCAATATAGCTTATAATACACCGGTAAAATACTCAAAGGCGTTAACTTTTCCTTACATATTAAATTTTTCGAAATATTAAAGAAGTTATTTTTTAGTACGAAATTTGATTAAAATCAAGAAATTTCATTTCTTAAATTTATATTATCATTTTTTTAACATTTCTATATTTAAGGGAGGATTTTTTTAAGACTTAGAAAATCTGAACATTTAATTAGAGGGGGTAATATTTACCAAAGAAAAGTTTTTCCGCTTTTTAGAAATTTTTTCCATATTTCCATATATTAAGAGAATATGATTCTGGATATTCATTAAGGGCGAATTTCTAAAATGTAAGACTATATATTTGAAATAATTATAAATCATTAAAATAAATATTATAACAGTGCCGGTATTAGCGTTTCGGCATGGTTCCGGTTTTTTCGGTTTCTTATTTTACGGTATACAGTTTTCGGTTCTGAAAAAATTGTAATATCGGTTTCGGTTACGATACCGGTGGCTTCCTTATTTCGGTTAACGGTTCCGGATCGGTATTTTCCTCCTTAGTATACTCTTTTGGTGCCTTGGTTTAAATAATAAAAAATGATTCCTCAAGTTTTATTCCATACATTACATTTTCAAATATTAAAAAAATTTTTTTTTTGTTTATATGGTTTTGAGTTTTTTTTTAGGATGTTCGAATGTAGATTAATATATCGTCGGTTTTTCGGTTTCTTATTTTACGGTATACGGTTTTCGGTTCTGAAAAAATTGTAATATCGGTTTCGGTTACGATACCGGTACTTGGCTTAAAACCGTTTATTTCGGTTAACGGTTCCGGATACGGTATTATTCCCTGCTCTTAAGGCGGCTATATCACTTTTAGTTTTATTCCATACATTACATTTTTCGAAATATTAAAACAAAAAACTCCAGGAATTTTATTTCTTAAATTTATATTATCATTTTTCTAACATTTCTATATTCAAGGGAGTATTTTTTTAGGACTTGGAAATCCTTTATATTTAATAAGATGGTTAATATTTACTAAAGAAAAGTTTTTCACATTTTTAGAATTTTTTTTCTATATCTTATATATCTTAAAAAGAGAATATGATTCTGGATATTCTTTAAGGGCGAATTTCTAAAATGTAAGACTCTTTTCTGAGTATATATATTGCTATTTTACTGGTTTAAATATACAGCCATGGTCTCAATTCCACTTCCACAAAAGTTTTATGATTTCTAGACCAAATTTGGTGCAAAAACCGGTTTAAAAGCACAAAACATTTGTGGAAGTGGAATTCAGAACATGGCTGATATCTTTGAAATAATCTTAAGTCAATAAAATAAATAATAAGAAACCGAAACAATACCGGTATTAGCGTTTCGGTATGGTTCCGGCTTTTTCGGTTCCTAATATAACTATTTTCGGTTCTCAAAAAATTTTAATATCGTTTCCGGTAACTGGCTTTAAACGGTTTATTTCGGTTAAGGGTTCCGGTTACGGTATTATTCCCTGATTTCTATACTATTCGTTTAATAGGTCTGAAAGAGTTCCCCTAAATTTCACGCTTACTAAGAAAACTTCATGACTTTTGCTTCATGGTGAAAGTCCTGACTAAAAAGGATTTACACTAAGACGGGATTTACATGATGAAGCAAACTTCATGAAGTTTTCTTTGTAGGCGTCGAATTTAGAGCAAATCTTTCAGATCTTTAAAACGAATAGTATAGAAATACATATAAATCTCTCGCCTACTTAGAAAACTTCATGAAGTTTGCTTCATTGTGTAAATCCCGTCTAAGTGTATAAGCCATGTTTCTAATTCCACTTCTACACGATTTTGACGAAGTTGGAATTGATTCCTTGAAAAGTTTTATTTCCTGTTCGGTGGAATATAAAGTTATTATAGAACAGCAGAGGTCTGAGATATTGGGCCAAGGCATTACCAATCCAGACTAATTTTTGGACTCCTTAAAATTGAAAATATGTGTTAATTCATTTTCTTATTTCCAATATTTGGTTCACCCTAATTCCGCCTCACCCACACCAAAAAGCGCACACAGTTTTCATGAACTTTTGCGACTGCGATAAAGAAGAAGCCCTATATATACCAAAATCAGCTTTCTTTGCAATGAACTTGGTGGAAGGCTCTTCCTGAATCTTTCTCTATTTTGCCACCTGCTGGCCGGGGTGATCATGCGCATTAGGTTACAAGACCAAACCAAAGACCATTGCCAGGGCCAATATGGTCAAGCTAAAAAAGCCAAAGTCAGGGGCAGAATTGGCTGGGGCAAATATGAAATGTTGCTGGTTGTTAGGGAACACAACGTAGCGAGAGCTCGTGGGGCAAACAACACTTGGGTGTGTAGTGTTTGGGTCTGTTTAAAATATATAAAAATATAAATTCAAACTTTTCTCTTGTCTTTTTGCAGATGTTTTCTTTTTATGGATCAACCGAGTCAGAGTTGCAACTAAAACTTAAGCCTTTGAAGGAAAGATAAAGCAATAGAGCCAAAGAGAGCCTGAAGAGAGGAAGTAGTAGAAGAAGAAGACGACCCCCGACAACCCCCCCTTCAACGCCAAAGTACAAATGCAAACATAAATCGAAAGTCAAAGGGACTATCTTTTAGCTATAGAAAACGGAGGAACTACCAACATTTTGCACTTAGCGTGACAACGGAGCCGAGATCAGGAATTGCAGGCAGAACGCGTAAGCGTTAAATAAATCTAGTTAGCATGGAGTGCTGTTTATCGGAAGAGGCCAAGGAACAAAAGCGCATCAATCAGGAAATTGAGAAACAATTGAGACGTGACAAAAGAGATGCGCGTCGAGAGCTTAAATTGTTGTTGCTGGGTGAGTGGAGAGCGAGCAAAAGCTAATTAGTTGCATATTGGAAGCCAGACAAGTGACATAATTCTGTGTTCCCACAGGCACTGGCGAATCGGGCAAATCCACATTCATCAAACAGATGCGTATTATCCATGGCAGTGGCTATTCGGACGATGATAAGCGTGGCTATATCAAATTGGTATTTCAAAACATATTCATGGCCATGCAATCCATGATCAAAGCCATGGATATGCTGAAAATTTCCTATGGAGTGGGCGAGCATAGCGTAAGTCGCATACCTTATTCTTGTCTTTTGGGGGGGGGGGGGGGGGGGGGGGGGGGGGGGGGGGGGGGGGGGGGGGGGGGGGGGGGGGGGGGGGGGGGGGGGGGGGGGGGGGGGGGGGGGGGGGGGGGGGGGGGGGGGGGGGGGGGGGGGGGGGGGGGGGGGGGGGGGGGGGGGGGGGGGGGGGGACCTTATTACTTAGGATCTTTTTTTTATTAACCTTTGTTTCCAATAGGAACTTGCGGATCTGGTCATGAGTATTGACTATGAAACAGTTACCACATTTGAGGATCCATTTTTGAATGCCATCAAAACACTGTGGGCTGATGCTGGCATCCAGGAGTGCTATGATCGTCGTAGAGAATATCAATTGACAGATTCAGCCAAATAGTAAGTTAATTGTTAAACATTTAAGTTAATAGTCGAGGACTTGACGAAGAAGAAGACCAGACTGACGATCCTTATTTACACACACATACATATATCACTCAATTTCACTCATTTTCTATATACTATATACAGCTATCTAATGGATCTCGATCGAGTGGCTCAACCTGCTTATTTACCCACTGAGCAAGATATATTAAGAGTTCGTGTGCCGACAACGGGGATCATTGAGTATCCCTTTGATTTAGAGGAAATCAGATTTCGGTGCGAATATTTTTCAAAGTTTTTTTAAAAAAAAAGTCAATTGTTGCATGTGTTCTGTTTCTGTTTGCTGGTTTTGGTTAACTCTTTACAAATTACTAACCATTTTTTTTTTATATATATAAAATTAAGTTTGATAAAGGGTATGAAAGTACTTAGATTTTTTTTTAGTGTTAATGGTATACAAGAACTAACAATTAATCCCACAAGAAAAAGACACCCTGAAATATTGGGGGAAAAACCGAAACAATATTTGGAAAAAATTTAAAATAAAATCGCGCCTCGTTGTTTTGACAGAGGATGATGGTCTAGGGTTAATTGTATTCGCATGACTTGCACTTTAGTTCTAGTTCATCCAATTCTACTTAATAATAATTTGATCTAGGGAATTGTTTAAAAAACAGACTAAAGGAAAATCTCTAGAGCATTTGATGTTCCTTTAGAGCAAATTGTTTAAAAAAAATCGTAATACCCTTCAATTAAATTGGTGAGAATCTGTCTGTAGTTTACCACCGTCTTTATTAGCATCATACCGTTTGGTAAACACATATAATGCCTTCATTTGTCTAAAGGAAATCGGCCAACATTAGCTTTCTGTGTAGACTTTCCTCCTATACATACATATGAACTCAATTGGATCCAATCCGGGTTCATAAAATTATTTTCACTTCATGATGAAAAAAAATGTTTTTTCAGACATGTAAAAAAAATCAAAATTTTGTCACTTGTGTGAATAATTAAAATAGCATTCTGTAAGAATTTACACAACTGTAAATAAGCGTGTCGAAAGTGCTCATATGAAAGTGAAATAAAAAATATCAAACAATAAAAATATTGGAATAATATTTAAATATAAATCTAAAAAATATAAAATATTATTATTTACAGTAATAAGTAACTCAATAACTTGAACTACCTTTGGTAAAAAAAAAAAAAAAAAAAAAATTTTACAGTCGTGCAAATTTTTTATTTACATTTTGTATATTTTACGTTGTGTTTATAATTTGCGAGTAAAGAAAAATGTGTGTTATTTTACGAACCCAGGAACAAATGTTTTGAACTCATGAGAAAGAAAAGCTCAACTTTTCGCCCATAAAATTATTTTTACATCTTCTAGATTACTGCTATGTGTCAGATAAACATACTCTATAATTTGTTAGTTTATGTAAACGATAGTAGGAGACGTAAAATCGACCCTTAGACATGAACCTAAGTCCCAGCAGCTGTCCAGCCGTAATTTTATGATATTTCAAATCACATCTTTTTTGAGTCCTCAATCTGTTCAATGATAACCTAGCCGCGGCTCTTCGTTTATTGGGATACTACTGTCCTTCTTAGGGCTATAAACCGGGAAGCTTACTTTGTTCATGATTAACAAAGCGGATATAGGTCGTCGAAAAATAAAAAAAAAACCAAGCTGCGAGGTCCAGTTTATAGTCGGGGTGGTAGTGATTTTAGATATTTTAAAATTGTATTTTTTTAACAAAGAAAATTTAATCCCGTCCCGATCCTAACCCTAAATTCTTATTTAATGTCGTCAGGATCTCTTAGTTTTTGTTCGGGATCCGTGGGAATATTTATGAAAATTTTGAAAATTTGATCAATATTTTTCACTGCTGTGCCCAGACCATTTTAAAATAAATAGGGCTTAAGAAATAATTTTAAATTCAATTCCTGCTGCTCCCAGTTATTGAATTGAAATCAAAATTTTCAATATCCATAGAATAGTTTTTGGAAGTCTCTAATAAATATTTCGCAAACGAGCAGAAACAAGCAAAATCAATAAATTACTCCATATTGTTGTATACATTTAAATAAACATAATTGCATTTTTAGTTCCAAGAAAATACACTTGTGTTGTGGCAACCCAAAGAGACAACTACCCATTAGGTAAGGTTCGTCTTAAACAAAAGAAAAAGAACACAACAACATTACACAAAAACAAAGACACAATCACATTAGAAGCATAAAATTGACTTTATATCAACTGAATTTAACATATCTTGAGCTCTATTTTCAATCGCAAGTCTAGTTTATTTCGGTATTTGGTTCCTTATTCCGGAATACCATTAATGTATATTTTAAAATCCTTTAAAACCGATGATAAGTACGGTAGTATTCAAACTTTATTTTAAAGAATGTCGTTATATTAGATTTAGTTTTAAATTTTACCCCGAAAACAAATGTTCTAAACTTACTTGTGTAACTGGAAGAGCAAGAAAAACTTGCGATATTTTATGGAAAATCAAATACCTTGTGTATATGAAGTTCTGGAATCTTCACCTATTACCATTTAACAACCTGCTATTAAGTGAAGATCATTTGCTCCAATAAAGAGAAGGCAACTCTAACTTTGCTTGCTCCAACTGATTTAACCGATAGAATATACACAGAATAAAGATGTTAGATATTTATAAATTCCCATTAAGCATAATTCTTGCTTGAATCTCGAAATGAGTCTATTGAATTTTGAGAAAGACTTACTAATATAAGCGGTTAGACTTGTTCTCATGGGAATTAGCTGTTTTGTCGTTAGTTTGAGATTTTAACCAATCAAAATTAGATGAGTTTCTCGTCTAAGAAGGCATTTCTGCTCTCTCTGAGCTCTAACAAATATTTTTCAAACCAGCAGAAACGAGCAAAATCTAATAATTAACTTCATTATGTATACATTTTCAATAAACATAATTGCATTTTTAGTTCCAAGAAAAATCAAGAACTATCCCAAGAAGAAAATGAAACACAAGAATCCCAAGAAGATGAGAAAAAACAAGAGCACCAAGAAGAAAAGCCAAAAAATATAAAAGCCCAAAGAGAAAAGAGAGAAAACAAGACAAACCCCAAGAAGAAAACAAAAAAACACAAGTAAATGGCGAAATTGATCCCAAGAAAGCAGAAGTAGATGACAAAAAGAAAAAGAAAAATATGCTACGAATTAGGTAAGGTTTGTCTTAAAAAACAATCCAACAACATAACATACAAAAAAAAAACAAAGACACAATACAATACATAAGAAGCATAAACTTTACTTGATCTTCTGAATTTAAAATATAGGGTGGCTGCTGAATATTGCTACATTTGGAAACTCAAAGAGCTTTTTTTAGTGTATGGAATTGATTTTTTAAAATTTATAATCAATATTATTAATTATACAGTTGGAAAAAAAATTATAGCACCACTATGACACTTTTTGTAATTGGTCAAAAAACAAACAATTAGTGCTGCGAGTATTCAAGTATTGATATTAATTTTCGGTAAAGTACAGAGAAATAGAGAAAAAAATAATAGCACCACTTTCGCATTCTTCATATTTCGCAGAATTACTTTGGTAAAAAGCACGTGATTAAGAGACTTGACTTTGATCATCAAGAGTAAAGTATCATAAAAAAAAATTGATATTGAATGGAAAATTCTTTAGAAAAATTATGCGAAACGCAATAAACTACAAAGATAAGACATAAACATGTGGGTGAAAAAAATCCCCGACCCAGTTTCACGTCAAAAGGTTGATCTGTAGGATCAAAAGCGATCCTTTTAAGGCTGCAACTATGCTTAAAAAGGACCATATAATACCGTTAGTGCAAAAAGTTGCCACATGCACAGAACATATGTATTTTAAAAGCCAATAAACAAAGACCCTAAGCAAACCAATAAGAATGCAAATAATGATTAGGACAAAAACTCTGTGAAAGTTTTTGTGTGACTTGCGCGCAGTCTCCAGACCTTAATACCGTTCAAAAATGTTCAAAACTGTAAATGAAACTCTTAATTTTTTCCTATTCTTATTTTTAAAGATTTTCTTTTTTTAAAAACTAATTCAAAGGTTTCCAAAACTTACAAATGAAGTTATGAGGTCTTTGGAAATTTTTCTTGTAGGGGTGGTGCTATTATTTTTTTCGCAGCTGTGGCTCAATTTGTTTTAAAAATAATTGAATTTAAATGAACCCCCTTTTCTTCCTGCTTTACACATTAAAAACTTAAAAAAAAGGCGCTCTACCAATTTCGGTCACTTCACAACATTCTTTCTTTCTACAGTCACTGACTATAAAATTTTACGTGTTCCTCCTTTCTTTTATAGAAGAGTGGAATCAAAACTATATATCAGTTAATCCTTTTGGAAGCAGTCCAACAATAACAGAAACAAAAGAACTCTTATAAGCGAGGCTCGAGTCGAGTAGCCGTCTGTCTGCTCAAGTCTTGGTCTGCTGCATTTTTTTTTTTTTTTTTTTTTTTTTTTTTTTTTTTTGAAGCGACACAATTGCCTGTGCGACTGAGTGGCGTCAAAATAACCGCTAGCTGAGCCAAAAAAAAGGCGGTATCACACTTTTTCTGTTCGTGCCCCGCTCTAAGCTGACGTATTTTCCCCGCTTGTACTCTCTGGCAGATATTTCTTAGAGAAATTTCCGGGTTCATCAAGAAAAGTGAGAGAGGTATGGGTGTACGAATATAATGCGACGCAAAGCGGCTCTGACCTACTTCATCGAACACTGGCCAGCGACTGATTGGCTTTGCTGATTTGTTTGCTCTCTTGGGGGACAAACTCTGATCTAAATGAACCTAGCCCCCACACAGTTTCTATCTAGAGTTGCCCTAACCTAACTTAATTCATTCTTATCTTCAAAAAACGGACTGAAACTGAAAGAGTTCTGTAAGACGATGACAACAGTTCAATGTTTTGATTTGATTTGCGTTTAAATAACAATTTTTTTAACCCAGTTACTTAAGCGATCTTGAGCGTATTGAGCTACCTGATTATTTGCCCACCGAGCAGGATATTTTGCGTGCTCGTGTGCCAACGACAGGCATACTTGAGTATCCATTTGATTTGGATGGCATTGTGTTTAGGTATCTATGGAAATTCTAAATTCTAAACAACAAAAAAAATAAGAATGGCTTGAACAAGATATGATGGCTAGTATGTAATCTGAGTGTGTTTATTATGCTAAGTAACTAAAAAAAAAAATTTGTTTTGTAGAATGCTTTTGTGTCTTAAATGTTATTAGTAGTTATTTTATGGATTTCTTTGCTAACAATAATTGTTTCCTTTTTTTTTCAACCCAAATCTATAGAATGGTCGATGTGGGCGGTCAGCGTTCGGAGAGAAGAAAGTGGATCCACTGTTTCGAGAATGTGACTTCAATTATATTTTTGGTAGCGCTATCGGAATACGATCAAATTTTATTTGAATCTGATAACGAGGTGAGTTTTTTTTTTAAGTGTGGAAATTTGCACAATTATCTAAATTTGAACTTTTCGCTTACAGAATCGAATGGAAGAGTCCAAAGCTTTATTTAGAACTATTATTACCTACCCCTGGTTCCAAAATTCATCCGTTATTCTTTTCCTAAACAAAAAGGATTTGTTAGAGGAGAAGATTATGTATTCGCATTTGGTAGACTATTTTCCTGAATATGATGGTAAGTTGACAAACATAATATTTTCTGATCCTTGACCTGACTGTGACCCCAGGTCCCAAGCAAGATCATGCTGCAGCCAAGCAATTTGTTTTGAAAAAATATTTGGCCGCCAATCCAGATCCTGAGCGTCAATGTTATTCACATTTTACCACGGCCACAGGTTTAATTCTTTTTTTAAATTAAAAAGAAAAGGCTTCTTTCATTAACTTGCCACAAATCATGTAGTTCTCGCTAGTTTATATACATAACAACAAAAAATGTTTCTTCTCTCTTAAACACAGGTCCACAACGAGATGCAATAGCAGCCCGTGAATTCATACTGCGAATGTTTGTAGACTTAAATCCAGACTCTGAAAAAATTATCTATTCTCATTTCACCTGTGCTACAGGTAAGTTAAGTGTGTGTGTGTGTCAGATTGGGTGCGTGTGATTTTGATTTTTACAGCCTTATGAGTCCTTTAAGAAAATACAAGGTAAACCAATACCATTTCGCTTTTGCCCCATCAAATGCCTTAGTAGTTTTTGCTAGTCCAAATTTAATTGAAATTGACAAAAAACTTAAATAAAATATTTGATTTCGTGTGCCGCACATTGGAAACCAGATACTGAAAACATCAAACTTGTGTTCTGCGCTGTCAAAGATACAATTATGCAAAATGCACTTAAGGAATTCAATTTGGGTTAAAACTGGAGAGGACCACCCGAGTCTTTATCAAACAGAAGAAGAAGAAACTAAATACCCGATGCTAATCAAAAAAAATATTCAAATCAAAATGTATTCCATTTGTTTTTATTATTTTGATTTGGTTTTTTTTAGTTGTTGTTTAATTTCGAAGAGCTTTGAATAAAAATTAATATTTATGTGTTTATTATTTCAACTAAACAAGGACAAATGCGAGATGGAAAAAAGGATTTTTAGTATTTGACAGGGTTGCAAACCGCTCGAGAATTAAGACTGGTTAGGTTCAGTGGTTCATTTGTTTTATTATATTGGTTTTGGCGCAAACTTAAACGCAGTTTCGTTTAATTTTTTTTTAGTAATTTGTATAAAAAAATTGGATTTTTAGCTTAAAAATTAAAGTCGTAAAAAACATTCAAGAACTTTAAAATAAGGTCCTTATTATCACATAATGAAAAAAAAGTTACAATTTTCAAAAATGTGTATGTTCTCCCCCGACTGCTGCCAGTGTTGAAAAACAATATACAATAAAAAAAAATATCGATTTGTTATCGATACCCCATAAAATTCGTAGAATCACAAATTTACAGATGAGCGCAATTTTTAAAATATTTTTTTAAAAATAAATAAAACTGTTTTAAAATGGATCCAAAACACAAATCCGAATCGTGGAGGAAGCATAAATATCGATTTGTTATCGATACCCCATAAAATTCGTACAATCACAATTTACAGATGAGCGCAATTTTTAAATTTATTTTTTAAAAATTAATAAAACTGTTTTAAAATGGATCCAAAACACAAATCCGAATCGTGGAGGGACCCTTGGTCTTACAAAGTTCAGATCAGCCGAAGCATATATATCGATTTGTTATCGATACCCCATAAAATTCGTACAATCACAATTTACAGATGAGCAAAATTTTTTAATTTATTTTTTAAAAATTAATAAAACGGTTTTAAAATGTATCCAAAACCAAAAATCCGAATCGTGGAAGGACTCTTGGTCTTACAAAGTTCAGATCAGCGAAGCATTTACATAGCCAATCAGCGGAGTAAGCTGGGTACACCTTTAGGACTCCTTGTTACCCTCCTCGGGAGGCTTCGAAACGAGTCCCAAAAGTGAATATCCGCCTTCTCAATTTATATGTGAAAATGTGAGCCCCACACGTAAATGAGCATTTCTCTTTGCTCAAGGCGTTTACTCGAAGTGTAAATGAGACATTTCATAAAAGCTTTTGTTTGTGGGAAGAGGTTGGTGGGGTGAGCTTGCCTCTAGCCTCTTTCCCACAAGCAAGAGCTTTTGCAGAAACCATGCAGTTTGCTTCATCGTGTAAATGCGGTCTTAGTATCTTGTTCACATGGCTACTTTTTCACAGCTGGCGCCAGTAGCTGGTAAAGGTGAGCAGATGTGTAAAAGTTAAAAAAAAAACTACATTCTTTTTATCAGATGTTTCGTGGAGAGATCGAACCCATGCTCTTACATCCATTGCCCATTGGAAAACAACTAATTAAAAATAATTAAATAAACTTGGATGGATCAATCCCTTTTTGATTGAAAATGTCGTCGCTCCGAAAAACTCTTAAGCAGAGTTGCTGGGAAGTCGTCCCTACTAAAGAGTGGGAGTTCCTTTTCAATCCAGATTAGAACCAAAAAAAATAAACAAAATTATACGAATTGTCATAAACATGTTGACAAAGCTCCAAAATATGTACCATATCCCAATAGAGTCGCTTTAAAAAAATATTTTTAAAAATGGCTAAGATGTTTTAAATACCCTTGCAGTTTTTTAAAGACGCTACCATTGACAACAAAAAAGTTTTTCTCACTAAAACTAGTTTTTAGACCGATCGTTCCTATGGCAGCTATATGCTATAGTCATCTGATTTTGATAAATTTTTCCAGAATTATGTGAAAGCATATAAAACTTATATATACCACGATTGATGACGCTACGATGGAAAACAAAAAGTTTTTCTCACTAGAACTAGTTTTTTGACCGATCGTTCCTATGGCAGCTATATGCTATAGTCATCTGATTTTGATCAATTTTTCCAGAATTATGTGGAAGCATATAAAACTAATATATACCAAGATTGATAACGCTACGATGGAAAACAAAAAGTTTTTCTCACTAGAACTAGTTTTTGACCGATCGTTTCTATGGCAGCTATATGCTATAGTCATCTGATTTTGATCAATTTTTCCAGAATTATGTGGAAGCATATAAAACTAATATATACCAAGACTGGTAACGCTACAATGCAAAACAAAAAGTTTTTCTCACTAAAACTAGTTTTTAGACCGATCGTTCCTATGGCAGCTATATGCTATAGTCATCTGATTTTGATCAAATTTTTCCAGAATTATGTGGAAGCATATAAAACTAATATATACCGAGATGGTTAACGCTACGATGAAAACAAAAAGTTTTTCTCAGTAAAACAAGTTTTTTTGACCGATCGTTCCTATGGCAGCTATATGATATAGACATCCGATCCGGCCGGTTCCGACATATTAGTTGCGTGCAGTAAAAAGAAGACTCTGTGCCAAATTTCAGATCGATAGCTTTTCAAGTAGAATAAAGTTAAGGATACTGAAATTAAAGGCTTACCCATAAATATATTTTAACTATCCTCGGAATGAATGTGCAAAATGAAAAAAACAAAATCCATAAATTCCATTTTACTAATGCCTTTATTTTTCTTTCCTTTCATTTTTCTAGATACTGAAAATATAAGGTTTGTGTTTGCAGCTGTTAAGGACACGATTCTGCAATCAAACCTTAAGGAATACAATTTGGTCTAAACTGGATTTGGATCAGAAAACTATTTTTGTGATTTTTACTATATATATACATATATATACACACACACACACACACACATACATACACACAAACCAACAAAATGTATATGTAAATATATATATATATATATACATTCATAATTCCTTTTTCGCATATTAATTAAAAAAAATGGAAATGATGTTTGATGAGAAGAAGAAGCTTATAAATTTAGATCCAAGAAAGTTTCTTAAGATTTGTAACATCAGGAACAGCAAATTGTAGCATAAATAGTACTAAAAAAAAAAAAAAGAAAACAAGAAAGAATGATACAAGAGAGAAAGTAGTAAAAAGAAAAATAAATAAAAGAACACACACATCTGATACAAGTACTAATAATATTTAAAATTCATTACTATAGAACTTTTGTAATTAAACAACAACAAACAAACAAACACATACATACATACACAAATATTAATCAAAAGCTTCAAAAGAAAACACAAACGGAAACAATTTTTGTCGTACTGAAAAAGCAGATACATAAAATCGTATTTTTTATTAAGAACAAGAAAAATATTGCAACTCTATTGTTTACAGAAAAATATTTATATACAACAAAAGAAACAAACAACAACATATATACAAAACATACAAAACATACATATGCATATGTAACACTTAAATACATTGATTAAATTTGTATGACGAGAACAACAACAACAACAACAAAAACCCATTCATTGTAAATTACAATTCGTACTAATTATAGCACAAAACGATGACTAAGTGTGTTATGTAATAATTTGTAAAAAACATAAACAAAAACAAGAAAACAAAACAAAAAACAAAACGATATCGCATACATTTTAATATTAACACGTGTTTGTAAACAATTTTGATAGCTGCATCATAACCACCAACAAACAACAACAACAATAAGATAATTATTGATATTTAAATCCAAGTCCAATGAAAAATGCTTTATAATTCATTCAGTTGCCATCAAAATTTTCCTTTTGTTTTATTTTTAAACATAAAAAAAAAAACAAAAAATTTACGAGAATTGTTTGATTAGTTAAAAACTTAAAAATTTACTGTAACATTTCTTTAAAAAAAAGGCAAAAACATGGGAATACCTTTTTCTTTGTTACTTGAAGACATAACGATAATTGCTACATTTTTTTGAATACTTTACCCTGAGCAAATCCCGGATTGAAGCAAAATTGAAATAACAAAAAAAAAAAAACTCAGAAGCGAAACTGTACCGGTACAATGTTTCGGTTCTTTTCCGTCATTTCGGTTCCAAAAATAAAGGTTCCGAAATGCTGGTTCTCAAAGAATAAATAATATCGGTTCCGGTTTCTGAATTTTAATCAATTCTTTTCGGTATACGGTTCCGGTTCGCGTTCTGGGTTCTGGTTAATACTTTACCCTGAGGAAATCCCGGATTGAAGCAAAATTGAAATAACAAAAAAAAAAACTCAGAAGCGAAACTGTACCGGTACAATGTTTCGGTTCTTTTCCGTCATTTCGGTTCCAAAAATAAAGGTTCCGAAATGCTGGTTCTCAAAGAATAAATAATATCGGTTCCGGTTCTGGTTCTGAATTTTAATCAATTCTTTTCGGTATACGGTTCCGGTTCGCGTTCCCTGATTTAAAACCAAATTTTTTTTATTGTTTCTTGGAAAAATGAAATTTTTACCAATTCCGATCGATCGATTTCGGCAAACAAACTATCATGTTTTCGCAATACCTTCTTCTTCCCTCAGTGAAGTGAATCAGCTTGGCACTGCAGTTAAAACTGTATCAAAATAACTCTTTGACTGCATTTCAAACTGGAGATGGGCGTGGAAATTCGGGACCCGAATTGAAATGCTTTCTCAGGTGGTTCATAAATGTTTTAAAATTCTCTAGATCGTCAAAATATTAATTTATAATTACAAAATTAAAGAATTTCCCTGTAATTTCTTACAGAAAATGAAATCTTTGAAGATTCGGGTCCCGAAAAATTAGAAAATCCCGCCCTGTGCCCTTTTTTAACCAACTAAGTCGGAATTTACACCATGAAGCAAACTTCATGAAGTTTTCTTAGTAGGCGTGGAATTTAAAGGAAATCTTTCAGACCTTTTAAACGAATCCTAAATAAATACATATAAATCTCTCGCCTACGAAGAAAGCTTCATGAAGTTTGTTTCATGGTGTAAATCCCGTCTAAGTCCGTATTTACACGACGAAATTTCCTTCATAAAGTTCTTTAAGAAAATGTTGTTTGTTTGAAAGAGGTAAAGATAATTTGATAATTTTGCTTCAAAGGTTTTCCCCTATTTCGGGATCTAGAAGTCCAATTAAGCCCATTAAAGCCCGGTGTGTTGCCATTTAATCCTTTTTTATGGTGAGAACGTGGAGTGGAGAAAGTGGCCCGAATTTCAGTAGATGTTTAAAAGATCTTGTAAAAAAGAACGACCAAACGACTGCGAGTCACATTCTGCTAATGCAGTTCGATTCCTACGACCTAAAATAGGGAAAACCCATTGAAGTTGGTCATGCATTTTGTACCTAGTTTCGGATACCAGGAATTTGTACCTAGATTTTCATACCAAATATTGTGTTTTTGGGCGTGTTATCTTGTCCAAAATTTCACTTCTCCAACAATTCTCGTAAAATCGTATAAAAATTGTCATCTTATCAAATTTTTGTAATTATAATTTTGTTAGTTGTTTAACTCTTTTTTAATGTTTATTAGACCTAAATGTGTATACAACAATGCCGCAGGCTCACACGGTTGCCTGGGCAAAGTTTTGTTTTTGTTTTTATAATTTTAGTTTAATTTAATTCTTTACAAATATATAGTAACAAATGGAAGCGCACATTTATACAGTAAATAAAATATAAAACAAAACAAAAAAACGTAAACAAATGAAACTATTTATGTAAAAATCCAAATAAAAACCCAAAATTTTACTCCTACCAACAACAACAACAACAAAAATCGTACATATATGTAAAAAACAAAAAAACAAAATAAATATAATGCAAAAGTGTTTTACATAATTTTTAGTTTATTTTTTTGATTTTTCCTTATTTTTTTTAGTTTCATCAAAAATTTTAGTTCGTTGGGGAAAAAGGGAAAAGGGGAGCATCCATATAACTCAGCCGCTATAATCACAAAAGATCTACACAATATATGCAAAACTTAGGGTTAAGGTACGATTCAACAGTGTGTTGTATAAAGCTTTAATCCACGTAATCACGTATATAGTAAAAATTCCAAAACAAAAAATAAAATAAAACAAAAAACGGGAAAAAATAATTAAACAATTTTTATGATTAATTAAATGATTAGCTTTTAAAAAGCTTAAATAAGTCAATGTGTGTATTTTTAAATATATATAAAAAAAAAAAAAAAACAAATTAATAGACAACTATTATTATAGAAATGAAAATGTTGTCAGCAGAGAAGACGAAAGCGGGTACGTGAATGGGATCAAAAAAGTTGGTATAAATTATGAAAGCGAAATTTTAAACAGAATTGTTAGAATTTATATGCTTAAATGGATGGATAACCGGTAATCAACAACTTGTGTTGTTGTTGTTGCTGGTGAAATATACGTGTATTCCTACTCTGTTTGTTTAACATTTCTCAGTAATAAGATTCCTTTTTTAAATATAAATTAAGGTTTTGCCAACGCATAACACGTGCCTTCAAATAGACAGCGTAGAGGGGACCTTTTTTTTTTAGACAAAGTGTAATGGTCAAACCCTACAAAGACAACTAATAATGAACCACCAGTTCGATCCATTGCAAAGTATAACAGAGACCATCCCGTTCTACCTTTTGAAAAAAAAATGTTTTCGATTTTTTTGTTGTGAATTATTATTATAGCTTGGATATTCCTCTTTCATTACCTTGAAACCATTTTTTTAAATTCTAAATATTTAAGCAGATATAGCCATTTTAGTGGAGCAATGTTTTTCTGAACATAACCTCATTTTTTGAGAGACCTTAATTGGCAGGCCGAGAACTTTTTGAACAGCCTTCGTATACCTAACATATGTTTTTCCTATTTTTATATAATTAATAAATAACATAAAACAAAAATCAAATTGGAAAAGCTCTTATGGTTTTCTCTACAGAATTAAAAAAAACCCCAACAAATTAAATTTTTTATCACTTTCCAAAGTTTATAAATGAAAAGAATGACTTTTTATTTTTCAATTTTAAATATAAAAGTTCGTGTCTTTTAAGTCCCTTGAACCAGCTTAAGCACTTTCAAGTAAAAACTGGGTTTGCTCACAATAAATCAATCAACGAAACTAAGCGTTGAATAAAATCAGCTTCATACCGGCACAATGAACATGTTTTAATCGCCTCGATGTTTGTTCGCTGCCTGTGTCGCCTGTAGATAGCAGCGACTTTGTGCAGCAGTTAGGGAGAAGAGCGGCTGCTTCAACAGCGCTGTCTTAGCCCAATGCTAAAACACCCGAACATAATTCGGGTGTTGTTTGTGTATGAACGTCTAAGCAATTACCCGCAACCATTCTTTGATTCAAACCCGTCGTAAAGCTTAAGACACAGTTCGCGGACCGGTTTCAAGAAGCGTCAAACCCCTGGTTTTGATTTGAGTACCTTACTTATAATTTTTGGGATCGTGGTAGAATTTTCGCAGCTATTTTTGGTTAATTTTTAGATTTGATAAACTGTCGACTGGATTGTCGATAGTAAGTGGAAGTTAAAGACCTTGTATGTAAATATACGAGACAGTTTTAAGATTTACTACAACATTACGGGAAACTTATTTGGGATTTTAATATCGTTTGCGAAATTTTACTAAATAAATCACCTAACAATGATTTATTCGGAATCTTAATATCATTTGCGAAATTTTACTAAATAAATCACCGATCCTGTACTTAGCTATGATTTTAACAGTGAAATTCTTGACAAAAACATGAATGTTCTCTATAAGTTAATTTTTTGAACCGAGGTTGGTATCTGTTGATAATTGACCAAGATAAAGCCATCTGAGCAAGCCTGCCTTTGGGCAGGGTTCCATACAAAACTCTGCAAGCTACTAATAAAAGAGCCTAAGGCCTAAGAGAGGTCTTAAAAGACAAAATTTCAAAAAATTTAATTTTGGGAAATCCAGCTTAAGTGTCTATAACAGAAGTGCCCAAAGCCTATGCTCGCAGGGCTCTTAAGTTGTTGCTTAGCTCGCGAGCATACGAATTCACAAACAAAGCTCGCAATCATACAAATTTGGTTAAATAGGCCTAAATTGGGAATTGGGAGATTCTTTATATATATTGGTGTCTTCTCTTTCCCCCTGATCGGGCACGTAGCTTGATTTTTGAGTTCAGGGGGTGCTGAAATTAATTTTTGACAGAAAAATCTAAGAATTTCTAAATTTGGATTCGAGTGGAAAAAATAACATTTAGTAGCCTACTTGTGTCTACAACCTTAACGATTAAATGGGAGAGAAAAAAACGTAGCAAGCCTATAGTATATTTAATCCGATCGACTACAATCCTGTTTCGTAAGTTAAGTATGCGAAATAATTGGGCACATGTTTTTAAAATTTACAAAAATCCGCAGACAAGAAAAATGACAGAAAAATGTTGTATGGGAATCGTGATTGGGGTTAGTGACCTTTTGTTTAATTTAGTTAAATTATTGGGAATTTTTGTTTATCATGCGATTGACTTGTAAATGTATGCAAAATCATTAGACAGAAGTTTCTCTGGTTTGGGAAAATCCACCCGCAAGGTAAGAAAAGAATGGTGGATTCAGGGCCAATCGTTATTTTTTAGCCGATCTGTATGAAATTCGGTTTGTAGCTTTATGAGCCCCCAAATGGAATACATGTTCTTAAAAACTGAATTTTAGGATTAACGTTCGCAGTTTTAATCGATTCTTTTTCTTAATATATATGGTACCGGTATTGAATAGAAACGTCTTCTAATTATGTTTAAAATTTCGCTTTAAAGCATACTTTATGCATTTATAATTAAACCCTTCAACTAATTGATCCTAATAGCGTGTAACAAAACATTTTTTTAGGAATATTATTATGATTTTTGTGTTTTTTTTTTATATCAAACAGACATTTTGTATATGCATTATTATACAGACACACACGCACACACACACACACACAACATATATATAGTTTTCCGTCCAAATGAATTGCATTAGTCAGCAGACAAGATTTTGGGCATTCTTTAAGTTGTCCTTTTTGGCAGTTTGCTGGCTAAATGCAATTCCCATTCCGACAAATGACCAAAGAAATTCGTTAATTTTGTTAAATTTGCCGCCAACATTCATTGAACATTAAAAACCTAATACCCATTTTGGCCCGATTTGGTTTTTTATTTATTTATATTATTATTATTATATATTATTATATACTATATGTAAATATATAATTGGCATCTTAAGCTAGACAAAACATAGTGCAGTACATTTTATATGTATGTAAACTATATATATACATATATAAATTATTGAGGAACATTTGATATAAAAAAAAAAGAAATAATTAATGTATGTATTTTGTATTTTTATATACAATTTATAATTTTGGTTACAATTACAATTGTTACAAAACAAAAACCCAACAAAAAAAATCTACTAGTTATGTATTTCCAAATCTAAACATTAAATCCGATTGCTAAAGGAATTTCAAACTAATATTAGGTACTATTATTAAAAAAAAAAAAAAAATCAATTTTCTAAACAAAAAAAAAGAAAAAACTCCAGAACTGCAACAAAATTGAATTGAAATAAAAGCTGCATCGATTTCAATGTGGTTGGATAGTTTTTACTTTAACACTATGTATGTAATTATGTATATGGAATAAGGACCACAATTCCATTCAAAACAAAAAAAAAAAAAAAAAAATGCTTGAAAAGCGTAAAACTAAAGAAATCACACTCCCTTGACGTTGATAAATAATACTAGCATATTACATTATTGCATACATACATACAAACATACACACATACCCATATTCCACATGTTTAGGTTATAATCGAAAGCAAAAAAAAAAAAAACGGAGGGCGGGGTGGGAGGTAGGGTGGGAAATATTGATAACAGTTTACTAAATTCACAGAAACTGCATGCTTTAGCCTAAGTTTAAGGAGTCCTCCCACCCCCCGCTGGGCACACTAGCAAACAGACCGACCGACGGACATATGCAGGCAGCTCTCCACTGGGCATTGGAATCAATGAGGTTTTTTTTATGGAAATTTACACAAACACAAATTTGTGGAGTCTGCCTGCTGTATGTAAGTAGGTTGGGTTTGCGGGGATCCTTTTTGTGTGTCCTATTTATACATACAAACATTTGTCATACAAAAATCAGCAAAAATAATAAACACATGAAGCGAAAACAAAAGGATTGTATGATTGTAACTAAAGAAATTTTTTAGATAATTACAAAACAAAAACAAAAAACCAACAAAAAACAAAACAAAGTATCTATGTACACCTTAATATTAAAGAAAAAACCAATATAATATATAAATAAAAATATATTAAAAAAAAAAAAACAAATGTCTTGTGTTTTGGCTGGGCTTAAAAATATTTTTATTGTACATCCCAAAAAGTGTGCTATACATTTTTTACAATTTAGACCAGGAGGAGCGCAGTGAACCTTTTTAAACCTTAATATAACTCCAACAGAGCAAACAGTTCGCTTAAGTGTTAAAAAAAATATCAATTTTAAGATTCCTATTTTAAACCCGAGATATATTGCCCAGCGCATAAAGTTCGCAAAGGAACATCTAAATGGGCCAGCCCAAAAATGGTGAAATATTTTCAGTTGTTATGTTTCCTTGAAAAGGCGTAGTGCGTCCTCCCAACTCAGAAAACAATCTTAAATACACTGCAAAATCCATTTATCATGGAGAGCATAATGGTATAAGGTTTTTTTTTTCATAGGAGTAGGTCAAAACATAAATATTTTGGATACTGTGATGCTACCCTTCGCAGAATATGGCATGCCGCTAGTATAAGTCTTCCAAAAAGATAATGGACCCCAAACACACCAGCAGGAATGCAAAGGAAGGGTTAGAAAAACATTCAGTTAAAGTTGTGGAGTGGTCTGGTGACTCAATTCTATCGATCACTATGGAAAAACATTCAGGAGTCCTGGAGCAAAGATTCCTCTAAAACGGGGCCAGGATTTGGTTATATTGCATATACAGTTGGGAAAAAATAATAGGACCACTATGATACCTTGTCCAATTGATCAAAATACAAACAATTAGTGTTGCGATTTTTTCAATTCTTGATATTTATAATATTGCTTAGTATTCCCCTAATAAGTATAACTGCCCTTGAAATGGTTCTCAATATTTATTTTTGTATGGATAAAGGGCTTAAAAATCGAAAAAAAATAACAGGACCACTTTCGCAATTTTTATAGAAACCGCTATATTTCGCTGAAGTAAGTGCATACTTGATAAGTGGTCCTATTATTTTTTTGCCTAATTTCATATTTTTTTTTTTTTAAAATTCCTTAAATTTGTTGAAAACGATAAATAATCCACGGATTTTTTTTTTCCATTCATAATTTTTAAGAGTCTTCTCATTCTAAAATCTTTGGAATATTTGCTTCTGAGGGTAGAACTAAATTTTAAATTTAAATTTATAGACAATAACATATTTTTCATTTTCATATTCTTTGGGCATTTTTCATTGCCATTGGATGCAAAAGTAAAGTCTATTTAAACATTTTTAATCTCAAATAGATGAAAAAAGAAGAATATTATTAATATCGAGTCCAAATAGATATGGAAAATATCCAATTGATCATAAATACAAATTCCTTTTTTTCTGTACTTCTGGCATGCTTCCAGGTCCTACTGGGCCGTGCTTTGAATGTGTATCTTTATGTACCTGGCGACCTTTACAGCGTCACATTGACTTAACCCCCTACCGGGACCCTTTCGTACCCAAATTAAAGATCATCGACTTTCTATTCGTATATCCAATAAATTGAAAAAAATTCTCACTTACCCAGTGACATCATTAGTAGGAGCATCATCAGCAGCAGCAAAATTTATAACACTGATGGACAGCCTTTTCAAAAAAAAAAAATTTCTACCTTTATGTCAAGATAGTAATTCACATTTCCATACAGAACACAGGCTTTGCACTTTTAAGGGGTTACAAGGGTTTGGAAATGTCAAAAATTCATTATTTTTTGTTTGTCTAGATTCTAGAATACATATGTATGTCAATCGGAATAAAACTCTAGAAGACAAAGCCCCTATAAGTTCGGCCCATCAGGGGCTCAAACATGGTTGCAAAAAATACTAAGCCGAAATTTTTAATACTTATCTTTTAAGATTGGTTTAGCTAGTGATGCAACAAAGCATTTGTTTATTCGAAGATCACAACAAATTTTACAAGGCAATCTGTGAGTTTTTTATAATCGCAAATTTTTTTTTACAACTTACAAAAACTAAAATTAAATATTTTTTTTAACCCTTCGTTCGTGAGCTTTACTCAACTACTAACAAATAAAATTTGTTGAATCTATCAACAGTTATCGAGACCATTGCGAAAATACTTTTTTTGGAGGTGTCTTCGGAAACCAACTGAATATTCAAAAATTTTTAATGGAATTTTTTTAGTTAAATTTAAATTAAAATTTTTGAATGGAATTTTTTTTTTAAATTTAAATTAAAAGTTTAATTTTTTTCTTTTTTTCCTATGTTGAAAAGTGTTAACAAATTACTTTTTAATTATATTTGAGAAAAAAAAACATAAATCCCTTTTAACCCTTTAATCCATTTGTCTAAATTATTACAAATTAATTAACCGATTTTTTTGCAAAATGATTTCCTCAGTAAATTCTCAATAAAGGAAATAAAACGGCGACACTCTCTGCGTATACGCAATAATTAGTGACGTCAGCAGCAGCAGCAGAATCAACAGGCCTTAACTGCATACATACATATGCAACGATACACACGCGTGCTCGCATACGACAGAACGAGACGGAGATATTACACATTTAACAACAACTCGTCCGGCTTTTGGCCTCTTTGGCAGGCCACTTTTTGATTTACCGATCGCGATGAATTGAATTGACATAAAATCATTCATTATATCACAAAGCAGCTCGTTACATACATATACATATGTACATCCATATTTATATGCAACGGTGATGGGCAAAGAGACATACGCGCGAGCTCGCAGACGACAGAACGAGACGGAGACATTACACATTTTACTACAAGAATTTGCCCGGCTTTTCTGCAGGCTTTACAATTTTCACTTTTCTGATCGCGATCCACTGAATTGCGCATTAAATTAATTTCATAATTAATTCACATAGCAGCAATGCCATCAGCAGCTTCTTACACACACATACATATGCACAACGAAGCAACACACAAAAAAAAAAAATTTGAGGCTCCTTTGGACAAGAGAGTTGCTGCCTCAATTACAACAGAGATATTCACATTTTACAACAAAACTTCGCACGGCTTTTGGCCCTCTGCAGGCTGGGCAATTTTCACTTTTCTGATCGCAAGCCTCTGATTTGCGCATTTAATTAATTTTATTACTAATTCACACAGCAGCTTCTTACATGCATGCATACATGCATACATATGAATAACGGAGCAACACACAAAAAAAAAACAGAAAAAAAAGTGAGACTCCTTTGGGCAAGACAGTTGCTGCCGCAATGACATGAGCAGCCCGCAAGACATTTCGCGCGTATTTCTTTTTCCCGAACACAACACCGACTTTGCGCATAATTTGCACATAATTTTAACTCATTTGCGCAATTTATTAACAATAAATAAGCCGATTAAAAAGCGCCGACGCGACCCACGCACTTTTTCACAGAAACAAAATGGCGAACTGAAACCAACTGTCTCTCTCTCTCGCGCTGCCAGAACTTACATTCAGTGTTGCCAACCATTAATGCTTGAAAAAAGCTAAATCGACTGCTAAAAATGCCTAGAAATGGCACAAATTAATAATAAATGAATACAAAAATGGTAAATTATTTGTTAAAAATTACTAGAAATGCTAGATTTAGCAAAATTGAATGGCTTACTGTTTCCGAACTTACAAAATTGTAAGATCTGGCGGGAAAAATGGCTAAAATGGGCAACACTGAACTCAAGCGCTAGTTTAAATTTCTGAAAAAACAGTCCTAATTTGCGCATATATTAAAAGATCTTAATGAAAAATTGTAAGATTAATCTATCATTAAATATATATGCATATATATATTTATTTTGACTTTATTTTGTTTTAAAAATGGTTAGCTTATGCTTTTATTTAGGCCTTGTTCTCAATTGACTCAGCGATATGTCACAGCCAAAATGCATAATTGTGAAAATGTGGTTTTTATTAATATATAAGAGTTGTTTGATAACTCTTAAATTGCTCTTATATTGTTTTATACTAAGTCTTATAGTGGAATTGCTACCAAAATTCAGGTACCAAAATTTAAGTGAAATTGAATGAGTCAATAACTAACACTGAATTTTTTTTCTCACATTTATTTCAACTAGGTATTAGCAAATCGAGTATAAGACCTAATATAAGAGCAATATTTTTTTGATATTATGGGACATCCTGATCACAAAAAGCTAAACAAATAATTAGTTTTAGCGGTTTTTTAAAGCCATTTTTTCGAGTTGCCCTAGCGGGAAATGTCATAACTTGAGCAAATGATGTCCGAATTCAAAAACTCTTACAGTTTCTTAAAGAACATAAATATAGCTAAAAATCGATCATACACACTTGACACTAGGACTGTGATAGTTTTTTTCAAAAAATAAAAAAGACATAACCAACTTGTACACAGTGAAAAAAAAGCTGAAGATCAATTTAATTTTTGCTGGTTAAAATGATCTTTTAAAAATATCAATTTTTCCATACAAAATATAAATAGTCTCTAAGACGTTTGCACATGAGTGTGTGCGTTGGCTGACTGCGTTGAGACGTCATTCCATTCGTGTTAAGGGCAAGGTCCAGAGTTCGATCACCCTGTCAAGGGAATGTTGTTTTTTTTTTTTTAATAGATAGGATCGTATTGATATTTTTAACATATTATCGGAGTGAAATTGATATGAAAAAATGTGGAAATGACTGCCATTTCATATCAATTTTTTTCTCTGTGTACGGTTTTCCCCAAATTCGGGCCTTAGGCATCCAACTGCATCATTACTTTTTGAGTTACCACGAGGGTTTCATACAAAATTTTTTTTTTTTAGTTTTTTTCCGAAGTTAAATTTTTTTTGTAAATTCCAAAAAATATGATATTTTATTCTAGTGAAATCTAAAAAAAAAATGATTTAAATGTCCTCTAATTTATTAGATTCACAGTTTTTCAATATCATTGCGCAATAAAAAGTTATAGAATAAATTCTAAAAAAATTTGAAAATTTTTTTACATAATTAAATTAGAAAATATTTAATTATAAATCAAGTTATTTTTGGAGAACAAAAGGGAACACATTAAAAAATGATTTTTTTTTTAATTTACTTAATATTTAAAAAATTTCAAAAAAAAAATTTGAAAATTTTTTACATAATTAAATTAGGAAATATTTAATTATAAATCAAGTTATTTTTAGAGAACAAAAGGAAAACATTAAAAAATGATTTTTTTTGAATTTACTAATATTTGAAAAAAAAAAAGAAATTTTTTACAAATTAAATTAGAAAATTTAATTATAAATCAAGTTATTTTAGAGAACAAAAATTTTTAATTTACTTTGAAAAAAAAAATTTGAAAATTTTTTTTACATAATTAAATTAGAAAATATTTAGTTATAAATCAAGTTATTTTTAGAGAACAAAAGGGAAAACATTAAAAAATGATTTTTTTTTAAATTTTCTAAATATTTGAAAAAAAAAAATTTGTAACAAATTTTATATAAAAAAGGTTGCAATTATTTTATAACTTTTTGAAAGCGCAATGATATCGAAAATCTGTAAATGTAGTAAATAAGAGAACATTTAAATCTATTTAATCAGATTTCACAAGAATCATATATAATTTTTTTACAATTTAGAAAAATTTTTAACTTGATGAAAATTTAAAAAAAAAATTTTAAAAAAAAAAGCCATTGTTATAACTCATCAAACTAATGATCCAGTTCGATTCCTAAGGCCCAAATTAGGGGAAAACCGTTAAAGTTGGTCATGTCTTTTTTTCGACTTGCACCAAAGTAAAAACAATTCCTTTTTCTTTTACGAATCTTGGGGAAAATTTGATAAAAAATTTGATTAACTTCTTTTGTGGACATAATTATATTAAGGCATCAATAAGCCTTCGTTTAGGTCAAAGCTCATCAAAATCTGTGTTACAACGGCCTAGATATACCATTTTAAAGCTAGATGTGTTTTTTTTTAAAATTACAAAATTTAGGAAATTGTTGAGTAAACGGGTTCAGTAAAATCCAGATTTCTATGCATTAATAAAACTGTTCAACCCTTACTTTTTAGACATTACAAAATTATTTTATTTTCCAACTTATGTTTAGAATATTTTTGATTTGTTTTTTTATAAATTTAACATATTTCACAAAAACTTGGTAGACTTAGGTATAATAATTTCTCATCTTTTTGCTTAACTATCACAATAAAATCATATATATATATATTTATGGCCCTGCTTGGCAAATTGGCCCAGCAAAACAAAATCACAATAATTATAAAAAACAAGCAAAAAAAAAAAAAAATCATAAAACATTGAAGAAAATTCTTGGCACTTGCTCTGCTCACATGACAACAAAATCACTTAAATTGCGCTCAGGTTGGACCATCGAAGGTGGCATTAGTTGTACCAATTTGTTGAAAAGAAAAGCACGTTTAGTTTGCACCTCAGAGTGGGATTCGGTGCGTGCGCGTTTAGTGCAAGAGGAAGAGCTGGAGGTGGCAAGACTTTCATTTGATTCCAGGGAAATGTTTTCAATGGGTTCATTTTCGGCACACAAGGCGGGCGTAGCCAAAGGACTTTCACTGGGCGGTTGGGTTTTGAACAATAAGGAGGCCAGCTTGTGGAACTGCAAAGATAATTTAAAATAATTTTCAACTTTTTCTCATACTCATAAATAGTTAACCCACCTTATTCAGCTGCTCGGCATCTGAGTGATCTATGACCGCTGCTATATGAAGTCTTAAATATTGCATGGCCTCTAGAGGATCCTGGCGAGTCATTTCCTCATAGCGCAGCTTACGCACCAAATAACGACAATGCTTCAAAATTTCATCACGTTTGGGTCTGTTAAAATTAAAATAAAAATCAAGAGTTGATCCCAATATAATCATAAGTTACTTACTTTTCCAAAGACAACAGCCAAAAGTCATCCAGGCGCAGTTGCTGATGCTGACATATGCCCGGATTGCCACCAAATAAATAATGCGTCTTAGCCAACTCATCGTAGACCAATTGATGGGCATAACGTGGACAGGGTTCCAAATCACTGCCCGTCTTATTGGAACCCAAAACATTTGCTCTTATTATCGAATTGCCATCATGAGCCCCATAATAGCGACAATAATAGATGCGTGACCATTTGTGAGAGTTAAGCGAATAAACCCAAAAGGAATTGGCTGCATCCACATTTGGTAAATCTCGACGATCTTTTACTTTGCTTAAACTCTGCAGTATACAAAATTGATCAGGGTATATATCAACTAATTCTTTGGCTTACAATACCCACCGAGAATACATAAATCTCATCCCGTTCACAATCAATGGTGGCTCTTAAGGTATACCCAGAAGATGGTTCAAATTTGGCCTCATTTCCAGCCGTAGTGCCCTGATGTGGATGCTCTTTGTTAAGCACACATATGGCCTGTGTATCCACATCATAACTAAGGAATTCATCCAGATCCTCTTTGCCACGCTGACCGCCATAGATAAACAGCTTACGTTGTTTCTAAAAAAAAAATGAAAAATTAACAAGTTAGAAACAAAGTTTTTATAGAACTGATCAAAAAATAATGTGTGGGGGCTCGATAAGTTATGATGATTAAAATATATGTCTGGAAGGTTTGAACACTCTATCTTTGAAATTGTGGAAGATATGAGTTTTTTTGTTACCGGGGTGGTAACTCTACCATCGTTCATCTGATCAAAAAACCAAGTATGGGGCTCGATAAGTTAAGATGATTGAAATCTATGTCTAGAAGATCTGTACAATCTAACTCTAAAATTGTGGGAGATATCAAGATTTTTCAAATTGCGAGGGTGGTAACTCTACGATCGTTCATCTGATCAAAAAATAATGTATGGGAGCTCGATAAGTTATGATGTTTGAAATATATGTCTAGAAGGATCCCACAAACTATCTTTCAAATTGTGGTAGATATCAAGTTTTTTCAAATTGCGAGGGTGGTAACTCTACTATCGTTCATCTGATCAAAAAATAATGTATGGGGGCTCGATAAGTAATCATAATTAAAATTTATGTTCAGATGATCCGAACAATCTAGCTCCGAAATTGTGGAAGTTATGAAGTATTTTCAAATTGCGAGGATGGTAACTCTACTACCGTTAGTCTGATCAAAAAATAATGTATGAGGGCTCGATAAGTTATGATGATTAAAATATATGTCTAGAAGGTTGGAATAATCTAACTCCAAAATTGTGGGAGATATTAAGATTTTTCAAATTGCGAGGGTGGTAACTCTACTATCGTTCATCTGATCAAAAAACCAAGTATGGGGGCTCGATAAGTTATGATGATTGTAATATATGTCTAGAAGGTTGGAATAATCTAACTCCAAAATTGTGGAAGATATCAAGATTTTTCAAATTGCGAGGGTGGTAACTCTACTATCGTTTGTCTGATCAAAAAATAATGTATGGGGGCTCGATAAGTTATGATGATTAAAATATATGTCTAGAAGATCCGAACAATCTAGCTCCGAAATTGTGGAAGTTAAGAAGTTTTTTCAAATTGCGAGGGTGGTAACTCTACTATCCGTATATCTGATCAAAAAACAATGTATGGGGGCTCGATAAATAATGATGATTCAAATATATGTCTAGAAGGATCGAGCAATCTAACTCCAAAATTGTGGATGATATGTGGTTTTTTGAAAATGCAAGGGTGGTAACTCTATTATTGTTCATTTGATCAAAAAATCATGTATGGGTGCTTGATAAGTTATGATGATTGAAATATATGTCTAGAAGGTTTGAACACTCTATCTTTGAAATTGTGGAAGATATGAAGTTTTTTGTTAAATTGCCGGGGTGGTAACTCTACTACCTTTCATCTGATCAAAAAATAATGTATGGGAGCTCGATAAGTTATGATGATTAAAATATATTTTTAGAAGATTAAAATAATCTATCTTTCAAATTGTGGAAGATATCAAGTTTTTTCAAATTGCGAGGGTGGTAACTCTACTACCGTTCATCTGATTAAAAACCCAAGTATGGCGCACGATAAGTTATGATGATTGAAACATATGTCTACAAGATCCGAACAATCTAACTCCAAAATTGTGGAAGACATGAGCTTTTTTGAAATTGCAAGGGTGGTAACTCTGTTATTGTTAATTTGATCAAAAAATAATGTATGGGGGCTCGATAAGTAATGATAATTAAAATATATGTTCAGAAGGTTCGAACAATCTAGCTTCGAAATTGTAGGAGTTATGAAGTTTTTTCAAATTGCAAGGGTGGTAACTCTACTATCGTTCATCTGATCAAAAAATAATGTATGGGGGCTTGATAAGTTATGATGATTAAAATTTATGTCTAGAAGGTTCTAACAATCGATCTTTAAAATTGTAGAAGATATGTGGTTTTTTAATTGCGGGGTTGATAACTCAATCATCGTTCTTCTGATCATATAACAATGTATGGGGGCTCGATAAGTAATGATCATTTAAATATATGTCTAGTAGGTTTGAACAATGTAACTCCAAAATTGTGGGAGAAATCAAGTTTTTTTCAAATTGCCAGGGTGGTAACTCTACTATCGTTCATCTGATCAAAAAATAATGTATGGACGCTCGATAAGATATGATGACTCAAATATATGTCTAGAAGATCCGCACAATCTTACTCCAAAACTGTGGATGATATGTCGTTTTTTGAAATTGAAAGGGTGGTAACTCTGTTATTTTTCATCTGATCAAAAAATAATGTATGGGGGCTCGATAAGTTATGATGATTAAAATATATGTCTAGAAGGATCGAACAATCTATCTTTAAAATTGTGGAAGATATGAGGATTTTTGTTAAATTGCCGGGGTGGTAACTCTTCCATCGTTCATCTAATCAAAAAATAATGTATGGGGGCTCGATAAATAATGATGATTGAAATATATGTCTAGAAGGTTTGAACAATCTAACTCCAAAATTGTGGAAGATATGGGGTTTTTTTCATTTTTCGGGGTAGGGAGGAGGCTAAGGAAAAATCTAAAATAAACTTAATCTGCCTATAAGTATAAGGATTATATGTTCCCTACACTTCAAACCTCTAGCTCTTAACATCTCTGAGATCTTAACCTTCATATATCAAAATTTCACTTAATTTACTTGCTACTCACATTATGAAACACCATACAATGCGTAATCCTGGATTTAATGGACATCACATCCGCCTGCGAAGCACTGGCATGATGACAATCCACCAAAATTTGCGTCCAAGTATTTGTGGCTATGTGATAGGAATACAAACCCGAGTACTCGGGCTCTATGGACGCTGTGGCATTGACACTGCGTGGAGTTAAGATTTTGCCACCAAATATATAAATTGTACGCTTATCCGTGTCAATGCACATCTGATGATCATACACCAATTGGGGTCCACCCACTTGACTGGTATCATCGCATATTTGCATCCAATTGCGTGAACGTGTATCGTATAAATAAAAATCACTTTTAATATAATCCGAAGTGCGTATGGAATTGTCCAGATAACGACCCAGCATAAAAATATTCTCACTAATGGGATCGAAAATCATTTTATGACACGATCTGGGAGTGGGACCATTCATTAGCTCAGATCTTTCACACAGCAAAGTCCATTCGTCTAGATCAATTTTATATAACCATAAATCACTCAAATCCTGATAACCATCCCAGCCACCGTAGAGATAAATAAGACGCTTTTTGGCATCCACCACCAGCTGATGGCCACCGCGATTGCCTGGGAAAATAAAAAAAAAGGAAATTGTTAAAAGTTTCTCAAAGGTTTAACAACAAGTCTTACCAGGTTTGATTTCACTTTCGGTATGCTTCATTAGCCAATTGTGTTTATAGTCCTGCTTATGCAAATACTCATCCATTAGACCCTCTTCTATGCATTCGGCTATAAAACGTTCTGCCTTTTCAAAGTCTCCTTGCACCACCTGAAGGAAGAGAAACAGGAGTAAGTCATTTCACTCATTTATACTGCTGCTTAATGACTTACCAAATATTTGTGCAATTCACTTATTAAAGGATGCTCCAGCTGTACATTTGTCTGCTCCTGCAGGGCTTCAAAGGCATTCATATAGCCCTGCTGGCGAAAGTGTTTCAAACACAATTTAATAATTTCAATTTCTCTCAGTGTATTGTAGTTCTTCATGCGTGCACAGGTATACATGGGATCATCCTGGCCATGCAGTTCAATGTACCAAATGCTAAAATTAAACGAGGGACCCCAGGACAACAAGGGCACTATCTTGAGATAGAGTATGGGCAAATGCTCCGATCCATCCTCGGTCATGCAGCGCAGATTAAACACCTCGGGTATGTTGTCGTTTTTGAGACCCCTGAAATTATTCAAATTTAAAGACGATTCTCTTGTTTGCTCCACCTCAACTCACCCCTCCAGCAGCAACACCATGTGCTCATCCTCCAGTCCACCAAACACCCGAAATTTCTTAATATTGCACACATGTGACTTTTCAAATTTGCCAAATTTAATTTTCTTCACTATGGCGGGACGTCTTAGCTTCAGGGTCAGAAATTGCGGTGGCGAATTGGTATAGGCAGACCAGCGGGAAGTCTGATCATTGGGACAGTCCACCAGCACATTTCTAGAGGAGTACTCTGGTTTAGACTCTTACGAAATCATTTACCGTTTACTTACTCAGGCAAATAATTTGGCGCATAACTGGAATAGCGGTAGATCTCAAAATTTAGACGCTCCGAAATGGTAAAGGGCTTTTGGCTGCCGCTCTGACTTTGCGTGCTGGTATTGGTAATAATTAACGAATGATTGGAACTATTGTCCGTAGGACTAGACGTGGTGGATGATGACATCTTTGCTGACGTGGATAATTAATGCAAAAGGCCCAGAGAGAGATATAAAATAACTGTTAAACTTTAAGAGGAATTCCTGTTCGTTGTTATTCTGGCACACCCACACACGTACACAGCAAAAACAAAAACACACAGCTGGCTGCAAGACTATCGGCGAGGCCTATCGATAGCAAATTAGGGAAGAACCAGGGCAGCAGCGCAAAAGCGCGTGATTTAAGGTGATTTGAATAGACAGACAATTTGGTTGCCTAAACTTTTATATATATATAATATTTATGTAGTTTAATTATATTATATAATTTTATATAGAATATTTAGAATCGTGAAATTGTAAAAGTTAATGCAATATTGTTCATTAAAGCGTCTTCTATAAGATATTTTAATTGTTTTTTGCCCAAATTCTTAAAATACAGATTTTTCTCAGTCAACTTTAAATTTGAGCATCAAAATCAAATGACCTTAATCAATCAGCTGTTTCAGATTTTTTATATAGAACATCCATAGTGGATTGTCGCAATTGCTTTCTTAATATTGTTCGACTTTATTTTACTTTTCTTTACTTTTATGTACATTTTTGCACCTTTCCGAACTCAAATGTAATTCTGTTTCGTGAAGTAAAAGTTTGATAGATTATCGTGGATTGGCGTAACTGTTGATAGAATATTATTCATTAAAATGTGCTCTTCAGGATAGTTTCTATGGATTTTGCACGATTTTGCCCAAATTTGTAAAATACAGATTTTTCTCAGTCAATTTTAAATTTGAGCAACAAGATCAAATGACCTTAATAAAACAGCTGTTTCAGATTTTTTATATAGAAACTGCATAGTGGATTGTCATAATTGATTTCATAATATTGTTCGACTATATTCACTTTTTTTTGGTACATTTTTGCACGTTTCCGACCGACCTCAAAGTAATTCTGTTTCGTAAAGTAAAATTTTTGTGTATTATCGTAACTGTCAATGCCATATTGCTCATTAAAGTATCTTCTATATGATCGTAAAATTGGTTTTTGCGTTATTTTGCCCAAATTTGTAAAATCGCGATTGAAAACATGCAAGATTTGTTCCAAGGTATTTTTAATAACCACAAAGTAATTCTGTTTCGTGGAGTTAAAGTTTGTTGGATTGTCCTGGCTTGACGTAACTGTAAATGCAATAATGTTCATTAAAATTACCTCTACACGATAGTTTCATTGGTTTTTGCACGATTTTGCCTGAATTTGTAAAATCTGATAAAAAACATGGAAGACTATGTTCATGGTATGTTTTTTATACTTCACAGTAATTCTGTATCGTGGAGTTACAATTTGGTGGATTGTCTTAACTGTAAATGCAATAATATTCATTGAAATGTTCTCTACACGATAGTTTTATTGGTTTTTGCGACTTTAAATTTTAAATACCGACCATCAAAATCAAATAGCCAATAAGTTTTGTGATTTGGAGACCAAATTTGGTCCAGAAACCGGTTTAAAAATCACAAAACTTTTATAAGTGGAATTACAGAACATGGCTGATAGTTTAATTTTAAAATTTTCTTTAATTGTTTTAAAAATAAAAAGTGGGAAAAATATAATAGGTCCACTATGACACAGCTTACATTGATAAAAAAAAACAAATTAGTGTTGCGATTTTTTTCAAGTCTTGTTTTTAATATTGCTTATTATTCCCCTAATAGGAAAAAGTAGAACTGCCCTTGAACTGGTTCTCAATATTTTTTTTTTTTATTTTTTTATGGATAAAGAGCTTAAAAAATGCGAAAAAAAATAATAGATCACTTTTGCATTCTTCATAGAAACCGCTATATTTTTCGCAGAATTACTTTGACGAATAGCATGTGGTTAAAGGGATTTGACTTTGATTTTATTATTTTGATCATCAGGAGTAAGCTAAATCAAATCCAAGGCTCGTGGAAAACACTGGAGTTCGAAAATAGTGATATCATCAAAAAATCGATTTTGATTGGAAAATCCTTTAAAGAAGTTGTTCGATTGGTTGGGTATTCAAATAAAATACGGAACGCAACAAACATAAAGACAAGACTGAAACAATTGCACAAAAGCGATTCCCGCTCCAGTTTCACTTTAAAAGATGGATCTGCGAGGACAAGAGGGATCATTTTAGGGCTGCCACTGAGCTCAAAAAGGACCTCAATATAACTGGGTCAGTGCAAAAGGTTCACACATAATCCAGAGAACAAAACTCAAGAGCCCGGAGGCCCAGGAACAGCCTCTCTTAAAAGCCACACATATTAGTAAGCGTGATGGAATTCGCAAAGTATTATCTTAATTGGACATCCTTACAATGTGGGAATATTTTATAGAAATATTACAGTTAAGTTGTTATGTTTCGTGGAAAAGGTTCTCGTTTATACGTCAGGAGTCCTTAACTCAGAAAACAATCCAAAATACACTGCAAAAATCATTAAACATGAAGGCTCAAGTGTAATGGTATTTGGATCTTTTCTTACTATGGAGTAGGTTGACTATATTGTATGAAAACCTTAATGGACCAGCATGTATACGGTTATATTTTTGATATTTGATGCTTCCTAACACAGAATATGAGATGCCTGGTGCAGTCATCAGACCTTTAATCCCATTGAAAATCGGTGGTCTAATATCAAAAGGCAGTTACTACAGTTAAGCCAACCATCATCGGATCAGTATGGAAGATTTCAGAGTCCTGAAACAAGATTCCTCTAAACGGTTTGCGGACTTAATAGAATCGATTCCAGGACATTGTGCAGCCTTTATAGCCAATAAAGGCATCCCAAATAAACATGAAATTTATTGAATAATTTTAGCTTTAATATACAATTATGTTTCAGTAATCATTTAAGGGGATTTTTGTAATTTTAAGTGCATATTTGATAAGTGGTCCTATTATTTTTTTCGCCTAATTTCCCATTTTTTCATAAAATTCCTTAAATTTGTTAAAAATGGTAAATAAAAACCACGGATTTTTTTCCTTTCATAATTTTTAAGAGTCTTCTCATTCTAAAAACGTATTCAAAGGTTTCTAAATGTTACAAATGAAGCTATAACGTCTTTGGAAAATTTGCTTGTGAGGGTGGTCCTATTATTTTTTCGCAGCCGTATATACTATTTATGCACGTTTCGACAGCTTG